>CM031242.1:708438343-708639855 GCA_018340775.1 Taxus wallichiana var. yunnanensis | reverse complement strand
CTCTTTTTAAAAATTGCATGTTTAAGGACAGCCATCCAATAAATTAAATTAATCCAATTTAACTTCACACGACCTTCACTTAACTTTAGCCTCACAAAGGTGCTTTGACCATAAATCCACCTGAAAATAGAAATTAATTCAATGATTTAATGTACCTTAAAAAATCATTAAATAATGCCTCCAAATGGGGCGCGACTTTTTCCAAGGAGAGGTAGCAGCCACTAAATAAATTAAATTTAATTAATTTAATTGCTCTATTTTAATCCTCCTTTGACTTTTCAACCTCCTCAAGCTTTGAAGACTTTTTCCAAGGATAGGAATTTATTAAAATAATCAATTTAATTATTTTTATCCATCACCAAAGGGGTGCACTTTTTATGCACATGTAATTCTATTTTTAAGAATTTTCACCATAATGGGATTCTTTACCTGCAAGGTAGGCACCACAATCCCATGATCCACTTAAGTGATTTGACTTTTGCAATGGGATTCTTTACCCCTGAGGTAGGCACTAAAATCCCATGATTTCACTTAAGTCACTTTCCTTTTATTATATCATGGGAATTTTCACCCAGTGCAAGGTGGGCACAAATTCCCACACCACTCTGACCTCTATTTTCCCCGTAAACAAGTGACTTTTATAACACGGAAAAAGTACCTGCAGAGTAGGCATACAATTCCCATCCTACTGCGGCTTATATTTTTCCCATCGCAGCTCAAATCCTTTGTTTTCCAAAATCGCCCATCCCAAGCAGGGGCTTTCCCCATGTCTGCACGACTTCGCTTTTCCCGGTGATCCGCACTTCGATGATGACTTCCTCCGGGCAAAATGTGCGTGTATGTTTTCCCAGCTGCTCCAGGGCCAAAATCGGGCTTACCGTGAAGGAGTTGTTCGAGAGAAATTTCACTGAAAAAGCAAAGCAGGACACCACAAAAACACAAAAAAATGCCAAAAGTTGCAAATAAAGCTCAAAACTTAAAATAAGTTAAAATCCTTACGGTATACAGAATAATAACATATTCGCGAGGCATTATAACGGAGTTAAATACAAATTTCCCTTGAGACAAATCCCGGAGCGCAAATAGCCTCATACTTGGCTCGGGCAAATAATTAAAAGACCTTTGGCCCTTTTTGTCTACCCGACGGCCAAGGGAGGTTTCTAGGGTGACTAAGCTTTTATTATTTTATTATATTGTGCTAATGTTTTAAAATAATATTATAAGTGCACATATAATAAATAATAAAGCTTATTAATAAAGTGAAAAGTCAATGTCAAAATACAATTAAAAATTAATTGTATTAAAGGGGAAAAGTGTGACTTGCTTTTGGGGGTCCTAAATAGGGAAATGTGTCATTAGGCCCATGGGGAAAAAGTGCGACCAGCCTAGGGGAAAGAAATAACGTGATTGGCTGGGTTTGGAGGTGCTTTTAGGGCTGTTTTCCCTTTATATGAGCAAGTCGACTTGCTTAGGAGGCATTCCAGTTTTTATTATCAGATTTTGCATTGTTAAGAGCTCTTGCTTTTATCAGAGATTCCAAGGACGAAAACCCTTGTGGATTTCATCTCTTGTGGACGAAAACCCCAAGGGATTGAGAGGGGATTTCACTCGAGAAATTTCTAGCGTTTTAATCAGATTTCAGGTTCATTTCAGCGGTGTTTGTGAAGAGTTTTGAAGGTTTTTGAGTGGTTTTGAGCAGCAGTTGGATCGACTTATCTATTGTGGGCAGTTTTGGCATCATTTCTAGAGGTATTTCCTTCAAAAATATTGTCAAATATTCTCCATATTATTGTAAATCAAATCGCTGTAATTTTATAAATTTCTTGAAGTAATATTTTGAGGTTTTGCTTAGCAGATTATTAATCAGATTTCAGATCTGATTTCTGGTTGTTTTAGGCTGCAAAAAATTGATTTTTGCATGATTTGGCTTCTAAAAATACTAGTAATCATTTGGGATTGATAGTATAAATTTTGAGTGTCATTTGCATTGAGATCTATCTCAAACCCTAGTCGCATTTTCTTAAATAAATTCAGATCTGCATTAGGGTAATTGCCATAATTATCATAAATCAGTATTTGGTGTTTTTATTTGATTTAAAATTCATTGGAAAATAAGGGAGACCCATTGGGGATCTTTCAGTGGTATCAGAGCAACGATCCTCCCACCTGGAGGGTTGTTTGATGCAGCCTAGAGAAGTTGGGCCACACAGGTATCATACAAGAGAGAGGCACGCATTCTAGCGATTTGGAATACGAGAGAATAATCTGAAATCATGGCCGAGAAGAGGGATCACACACCACCACAGGCGAAAGCGAGTTGACCAGAGATCTTCTTTTCGAGGTATGATCAATTCCCATCAGAAATGATCTGAGACCATGAGACAGATGATGATGAGTATGACTATGGATAGGACAAGAAATAGGCATGACTGTGAAGGGAAAGATCTGCATCCGTGGCCAGCAGCCACGAAGGCACGGCAGGGCACCTACCGAGGTGGGTAGCGTGAGAGTTCCCCTCCGTGATAGGAGACATACGAGAGAGAGGAGATCCACGAGGACTGCGGATAGACCTATGCAGCCTAGTTTCCTACCGAGGGAGGAGCCACCATTAGTTGAGGACCCACTTGAGGGCACAGTCTTTCAGGATAATGTGATGGCAGCTCATGATGAGTGGAGAGCATTACCGGAGGAGATACGGAATGCTTTCCCCTTCATATCTGTATTCAGAGAGAGAGAGCTTGAGAGCTAGGCAGTGCAGAGACCCGAGGCTCGGCCAGCAGAGGAGTGAAGCAGGTTACCAGCAAGGTGACCCTTTCCACTTTTGATGGCAGTGGAAAGATTAGTGCTAGGGCATGGATTCACAAGCTTGATACATACCTCACTCTCAAACCTATGCAGGAACAGGAGGCTATTCAGTTTGCTACTCTACACCTTGGAGGGAGTGGCATACGATTGGTGGCACCATGGGCTTATCACACAGAGGCATGACCTACTGCGGTCATATAGGGAGTTTAGTGAGAAGTTGATTGCCAGATTTGATCGCAAAGATGTGGAACTTTATTACAGGGATTTGGCACAACTTCGACAGAGTGGGCACGTTGATTCTTACATCAACGAATTTCAGCGGATTGCAGTGATGGTGCGAGATGCCCGAGAGACGTGTGGTGATGCTTTTCATTGAGGGACTTGCATGACAGGTTAAGAGGATTGGTCAAGGCCCTTAGGCCTAGGACATTACACGATGCTATTCAGACGACATTAGATTTGGAGACATCCCCCACTTCTTACCAGCCTAGTAAGAAGCCTTCCACGAGCTCCAAACCATTTCAACGTCCCTATCAGCGAGAAGAGTGTTCCCCCTCCTAGGATGGATCAGGAGACTCGGAATGAGTTGAGGAGGAAGAAACTTTGTTTTCATTGCAAGGACCATTGGGAGCCTGGACACAACTGCCTTGGAAAAGGCAAGGTGCATCTTATTGAGGTTTTCAGATGTAGAGGAGTCTTCAGATCTACGAATACTGAGAGGGCAGGTGATGATGATCACGGTGCACATGAGGAGCAGCCCCAGGTAGAGCTTGGAGAGGGAGATACATCAGGCTCAAGTACTATTGCTTCACTTTCTGGAGTCCCTAGGTACCACCCCTTTCGTTTGAAAGGAGTACTTAAGGGCCAACGAGTTGTTTGCTTGATTGATAGTGGCGCTACACACAATTTCCTTGATGAGGGGTTTGTGATGAAGCGGGATTGCAGGTTGAAGAATTTGAGGGGTTCAGTGTACGAGTGGCAGATGGCTTTGCTCTGAGCTGCACTAGACGGGTTTCACAGCTTAGTATCCAGCTAGGAGACTACACATTGACAGATGACTTCTACATAGTTGGACTTGGGGAGATAGATGCAGTTTTAGGTATTCAGTGGCTTCAGTCTCTTGGGAGATATGTGCAGGATTTCAGACGGATGGAGTTGGAATTTATGGCAGATGGAAAGAAGATTGTGCTACGAGCCCTTTCAGATGGTGGTCCTAGAGTTGTTTCAGCACATCGGATGGAGTCTATCATCAGACATGGAGAGGTTGCATGGGCAGCCCAATGTTTCATTTCATCCAAATCTTCTTCAGATGATGGACAGCAGTGGCATACAGATATTCAGACCATAGTGGATAAACATGGGCAGGTTTTTGGTGACATTCCTCTAGGAAGACCGCCAGACAGAGGGTTTGAGCATGTTATAGAGTTGGAGGAGGGTGCCAAGCCAGTGATCACTACACCCTATCGTCATCCTAAGAAATTTAAGGATGAGATAGAGAGGACCATCAAGGAGCTTCTTGATATGGGGCATATCCGTCCTAGTTCTAGCCCATTTGCTTCTTCGGTGGTGTTGGTGAAGAAGAAGGACGGGACGATGAGGATGTGTATTGACTCTACGGGCCTCAACAAGAAGACAATCGAAAAGTATCCCATCCCTCGTATTGATGAGCTTTTGGATGAATTGCATGGGGCCATTTACTTTTCAAAGATTGATCTTCGATCAGGGTACCATCAGATTCGTGTTCGAGAGGAGGACATCCTCAAGACAGCATTCAGATGTCACTACGGGCATTATGAGTTCTTGGTGATGCCATTTGGTCTCACTAATGCACCTGCCACTTTCCAGTCATGCATGAACCATCTCTTCAACAAGCAGTTGAGGAAGTTCGTGCTAGTTTTCTTTGATGATATCTTGATCTATAGCAGGACATGGGAGGATCACTTGAGGCATTTAGATGAGGTACTTGGCATTATGGAGGTTCAGTCTCTATTTGCTAAGATGTCCAAATGTGAGTTTGGACTTACTGAGATACTGTATCTTGGGCATGTCATTGGGGCCAATGGGGTCAAGGTCCATCAGGAAAAGATACAAGCTATGCAGGATTGGCCTTCACCTAGGAACATATCAGAGTTGCGGGGATTCCTAGGGCTATGCGGATATTACGAGATTTGTGAGAGGTTATTCAGATATTGCAGCGCCATTGACAGATCTCACACGGAAGGGGCATTCAGATGGACAAATGAGGCACAGATGATATTTGATAAGCTCAAGGTGGTGATGAGCACATGTCCAGTCCTTGCTCTTCCGGATTTCTCTAAGCCGTTCATTTTGGAGTGTGATGCTTCGGGCTCAGGTATTGGTGCAGTTTTGATGCAGGATCGTCATCCCATTGCCTACGAGAGTAGGAAGTTGAGGGAGAACGAGAGGTTGTATTCCACCTATGACAAAGAGATGCTCGCCATCATGCATGCATTGGCGAAGTTCAGGCAATATTTGGTGGGAGGGAAGTTCGTAGTGAGGACCGACCATAACAGCTTGAGGTACTTCTTGGAGCAGAAGGAACTCAATGAGAGGTAGCAGAAGTGGGTCAGCAGGATCCAGGCCTATGATTTTGACATCGAGTATGTCAAAGGGAAGAAGAATGTTGTGGCTGATGCACTTTCGAGGAGGCCCCATATTGCTGTCCTATATTCCGTGAGTGAGATTTCTATAGATTGGAAGTCTCAATTGTTGGTCGAGTATTCGAAGAACACATTGGCATGTGAGATCATGGATGGCAAAATTTAGGATGAGCGCTACTAGGTAATTTCTGATTTGATTTATTATAAGGGTAGAGTTTATTTGGTACCTGAATCTAAGCTTAAGGGCAAGATTCTACATGCACTCCATGATGCACCATTAGCAGGACATCCAGGTTATTTCAAGACATACAAACAGGTTAGAGAGAGATTCTCTTGGAAGGGTCTCAAGGAGGATGTTCTACAAGTACATTCGAGAGTGTGTGACTTGTCGTGAGAATAAGTCCAAGCATACTTTCCTGCAAGTTTATTATAGCCCTTACCTATTCCAAAGCAGAGGTGGGAGAGTATATCTATGGATTTCATTACAGGACTACCAGTTGTGCAGGGCCATGATCGCATTTATGCAATAGTTGACAGGTTGACTAAGTATGGGCATTTCTTTGCCATTCCCACGAGTTTTAAGGCACCACAGGTGGCTGATTTATTTTTTAGGGAGATATTCAGGTTGCATGGGCTCCCGAAGAATATTGTCAGCGATCGGGAACAGCAGTTTATGAGCACATTTTGGCAGGAACTCTTTAGATTGGCAGGCACTGAGTTGACTCCGAGCACTAGCTATCATCCGCAGACAGATGGGTAGACAGAGATTGTGAATAAGTGGATTGAGGGGTACCTACGCAACTATGTTTCAGGACAGCAGAGGGCATGGGTTAAGCAGCTTTATTTGTGCGAGTATTGCTACAATACTACGTACCATATGTCCATCGGTATGACCCCTTTTCGAGATTTGTATGGTTATGACGCGAGATCCTTTGTGGATATGGCGTTTGGAGATAGTAGAGCTCCTAAGGCTCGAGAGTGTTTACAGGACAGCCAGGATATCCTTAAAACCCTTAAGGATAATATGCAACATGCCCAAAATCAGCGTAAGATGTGTGCGAGAGCATGCACACGGATTGAGTGATCATTTGACGTGGGCGATATGGTCTTTTTACGACTCCAGCCTTACAGACAGAGTACTCTTAAGAAGAGTGGAGCAGAAAAGCTTAAGCCTCGTTTTTACGGTCCATACAGGGTAGTGAGGAGAGTTGGACAGGTGGCCTATGAGTTGGAGTTACCTTCTGAAAGTAAGATACACAATGTTTTTCATGTGTCTTGCTTAAAGAAGGCATTGGGGCAGCATGCGACTTCTTCAGTAGAGTTACCACCCTTGGATGATGAGGGAAGATTGGATTTGGTTCCTGAGGAGCTTCTGGATTGGAGGGAGAGAAGGTTGCGGAACAAGGTGATTCGAGAGTACCTGGTTCGTTGGAAAGACTTACCTTTGGAGGATGCCACTTGGGAGGGTGAGTCTATTCTTCAGCACCCAACATTACTGCAGTTGCTTGTGGGCAAGCAACTCCGGCGAGTCTATTCTCCATATTATCGCAAATCAAATCGCTGTAATTTTATAAATTTCTGAAGTAATATTTTGAGGGTTTCAGTAGATTATTAATCAGATTTCAGATCTGATTTCTCGGGTTATTTTAGCTGCAATAAATTCTGATTTTTGCATTTTGTCTTCTAAAAATACTAATAATCATTTGGGATTGATAAGATAAATTTTGAGTATCATTTGCATTGAGATCCAACTCAAACCCTAGTCGCATTTTCTTAATTAAATTCAGATCTGCATTAGAAAATTGCCATAACGCTCATAAATCAATATTTGGTGTTTTTATTTGATTTAAAGTTCATCGGGAGTGTAAGGGAGACCCATTGGGGATCTTTCACGATAAGTGTTCGATTATGGATTAACACAGATACCTCGGATCTTTCGATGATGGGCTTGTGTTACTTGGCGTATACCACCGATGGGGAGGGATAGAGCTGCACTTCAGGAGAACATTGGTGGCTGCCACACGATCGAGGAAAGATCTGCCGCTGTTGCATATCGCCAACACTTCAACCGGCCGATAAAGGGGTATTGCCTTGATGAAGCTTTGATGAATCAGATCACAGGCAACTTTAGTGCAGAGACTCCATCAAAGGAAGCACGAGGAGAAAGCAAAAGAAAAGGCACTCCAAAAGCTTAAAATACGAGAAGAAGTCTCATTCAAGGAAAAGGTCACTTTACAAATGCTATGGTGCTAGTTCCGACTTCTCCAACATCAACCCACAACACTTCGCCATGGAACCTCAGCAGGATATTGCCATGCCTTCATCAATCCAAAGATGTTTGTGTTTTCTCCTCAGCCACTCCGATCTGCACCTCTTCCTGAAGAAACGCTAAAGTTGTAGATGGCAGAATTTGAAAGAGCATTGTCCTTGGACAATTCAAAAGAAGGCAACCATAACACTGTAGTGATTTCGGATGGAGAGGAACCAGAGCACGAGATGGTGGCGCATTTAGCAATTTCTCACTCTCCGAGAAGTAATTTCTCAAAGTGGTTGGCTTCACAGTCATCCCCAGTAATGAGAGAGGAGATCAACTTGGAGGAACATGACTTGCAGCCTGCTCCTAAGTTTGATCGAGAAAACGGCATGAGGACCTAAAGTTGCTAAGGTGACTTCCAGGGTTGATTATTGAAGAATCGGGGCAAAAATTCGTTGAGGGTATCGGGCCTCAAAGCAGAAGGAAAGAAGAAGGGCGCAGCTCACGGCGTAGCGGATATAACGGTGACCAACGTGCCGAGATAGGTCAAACCACTCTCGAAGGATTGAAGCAAGACACACAGACATTGATAAATACTTTATTCCTTAGGCTTGACAAAGAAAAGGCGGTGAAAGTTGAACTTCAAAAGCAAGTGTCTCAGCCAGGTGCAAGATTATTGCCAAAGTTGCCAAATCTTCCACTCTCGATTTCAAGAGACATGAGCGGTGAGTGATCATCTCGATGCAGGGAAGTGGAAGATGCAGTAACTGTCAAATCTATTGACGAATGGAAGAGTCTAATCATTCGCCAAGCTTCTATACAACTCAGGGAGGTGCCAGCCATCTAAAGGTTATGAAGGATGCATCGGTTCAGCTGAAACAACTAGTGACAAGCACAATGGATATAAACACAGTGGCTGAAAGTAACCTGAGCACATTGGTCAAGATAAATAAGCTGCCGAGGGAGGTTTTGATTGCAGAAGCTGATTGTGCTCGATGGATTGGTTGAAAAGGGAAGCAACTTGATTTTGGGTCTCTTTCTCGTTTGGGAGATCTTAAATCATGCTAAAAAGAATGCGGGTGCTCGATAGTTTGGTGTCATTAATGCAAGGCAATGTCATTGCTTTCACCAATGAGGAAGTGGTCGGAAATGTTTCTTCATACAAAAGGACCATTCCTAGCAAAGTGCCCGACTCCTGGAAGGGATCTCTTCGATGATCCAAGAGAGGATTGATGGAGTGCACATTAGGCCTTTCACGGTGGATTCCATCGAAGCAAGCTTGCAACGCTGCGATGACATCAAGAAGTTCGAGCCTAGCTCGAAGGAGGTGGAAACAACCATCGGAGTTTTGAATGAAGGATTGTTGTAATTCGGAGATAGAGAAAGAAGTCGTGGCTAAGACAGAGATGGGAAATTGTTGAACTACATGTTCGACAAGTATATTCAAGATAAAACGCAAGCGAAGGCATAGAAGTTACTGGTGACGATATTTCTTCTTCTTCTTCTTCTCTTATTTCTCATGTTCCCGAGATGTAATTGTAAAACTTAAAAGTTATTGGTTTTAAAACCATTACTTTAAGTTATTTGGAACGATTCATTAAGTTAAGTAACAGATGTGCACAATTTTGACTTGAACTGTTGATGCATGTTACTTAGAGAAGAATTAAAGGAAGATGATTGTCAGATGTTATCTTTACTTCTTGTTTATGTTCTAGTTCAGTTTCGTTTCCCATTTGTAATTTCCTTCTACATTCTATAAGTAGAGGAAGAACCTTCGGAGTTAATAATCAAAATTTGTAAGTAGCATTCTTGTGTTCCAGACTTTGTGTCAAAACCCCGATAGCTATGTGAAGCAAAGGAATAGAAAGGAGCATATTTCCGGAGAACTTTGTGTCAACGGTGTATTTTGTTTCTAACTTTCTGTCTTGGATTTACTTATAAACTTTGTTATTTTAGATCTAGATCACGAGAGTTCTCTTTGCTTATAATTATGTGTGTTAATATCTATTGGTTCCATCTATGTGCATGCAATCAACTCTGTAATCTATTGATTGGGTTGCACATCTTCCCTCCTTCATTCTTCTTTCCTATTATTTTCTCTTCCTACGATATTTCCTTTCTTTAACAAAGTGCACTTACTTGCTGCAAAACTATATAGCTATGATTCATGAACTGCATAGTTAAAGTAATACCAAGGAATAGATACTAGCATATTTAATTGACAAATCTTACATGGGAGCTTCACTTGGTAAATGAGGGAGATTTATCTCATGATTTACTCAGCCTCTGTTCCAGGTGCTCATGAAAAAAATCTAGCCAACAAAACCTTAGGCCACACATCAATAAGGGAAACATCAAATTCATTCCTAAGCAAGGAGAGACCCCGAGCAAACCACTTTTGACGTCCGATTACGATGTTGAGGCGCTTTCCTACAAAATCATTGCCCAAGCGTTAGCTATGCGGTTATACAATCTTCTTCCGATGTTATTCAAATCCGTAACTAACGTGTTTATACAAGGCAGATACATCTTGGATAACATCATTCTTTGTGTGGGAAGGTATGGAATGGGCCCAGATCTCACTCAATCCGCTATGTTCATCAAAATTGATTTGAGAAGGCCTATGATCAGATTGAATGGCCATTCATACCGCCATGCTTCAAGCCCTTGCTTTGGCCCCATTTTTCATTCAATCCTTGTCAATATGCTTTATGGATGTTTCTGCTTCAAATTTTTATCAATGGCCTCATCTCTTGAACCATTTTGGGCTATTTTGTTTTATTTGGCAAGGCTGCCCTCTTGCTCTCTACATATGTATGTGCACTGCGTCCCGAAGGCTTTGGGTATCTCATAGCTCATGCAAAGCTCAAGCATCTTGTTCGAGAATTCACTTCCAAAGCCCACTTCGCTCAACTCCTCAATGGGCATTTCATGGATGATTCTTTTCTTACGATCATTGAAGACGAAGCCAACATTCGCAATGCTTGATACTTTACTCGCTTAGCTTTAACGGCTCATCCATCCAATGGCGAAAAACTCACTGCTGCTTATAATCTTTCCTTCCCGAGCAATTGGCTTGCCACTTTCGAGTGGAAGACCCTAACACATGGCTCAGATTTTTAAATTCTTGGGTATTCCTTTTGTTTTTCAAGCCTCCTCCCTGAGCTCCTGATATGTCATTCAACGGGTGGCTTCTTGGAATATTGAATCACCGTTTATCTTTGGTTGGAAATTTTCAAATCTGTTCCAAAGTTCTCACGCTTACACACGCGTTTATTACTCTTCGTGTTGGGTTCCATCCAAAGCTTCCATTGAGAAGTTGGAAAAATTGCTCAAAGCCTTTTATGGGCTAATGCTTCTATAGGCAAAGGCTTTCACCAGGTGGCTTGGGAGATTTGTTGCCTTCCTCAGAACTCCTGGGGCTCGGCCTTATTCAAATTCAATGCCAAGGGCAAGCACTTTGCGCTAAATGGATTATGAGAAACATTATTGACCAAAAGCCTCGGAAATTCTCATACGACACGATATTGCTAAGGTTCTCCTTATGGCCGCTAGGCGTGGAAAGGATTGGGGTTTATCAATTTGCTCATCACCTCCATGCGCTCACAAAATTATTGACACATTTGTGCTTAAGAGCATTTGGAAAGCATGGGAATGCATTAAGCCTGCTTTTATGGAAGGGGGATGGATTTCGAATGGGATTTCATCCTCTAATCAACAATCCCTCTACGGTGATCGCCGATTTTTCAATTTCAAGAGAAATGTTTAGTAGAGGTCTTGGGAATCTTCGCTCAAATTCTTCAAACGCGGAATTCGCACCATTGAGGACTTATTCTACAAGAATGATCAATCTCGTTATCTTGGCGGCTTTTAAAGTTTGCTTTTGGCTCTCTAACCATGACCAAGATAATTTTAATACCGTGATTAGCTCGGTCCCAGACCACATGTTGCACAAGATTGTTGCATGCTCCTCTCCCATGGTGGACGTACTTAGAAGTGGTATGCGAGATACCCCATTTCAGAACTTCCTGCAAAGCCAATAAAGGCTATCGTTGGCTTTCAGCCTCATCTTACCATGGTGGATAAACTCAACACTTTTTGGGGAAAGTTCACTCCCTCTGTCAACCGGAGAGGCGATTTGCATCTGTTTGGACTCTTTGTGTGGAGCCCAAGATTGCCCACTTCCTTTGGTGTATTCTTCACCAAGGCCTTCCTATCGGGGTTCGTCTTGTTCAAATTGGGATCCCAGCTCCCAAATGTTCTTTTTGTGGCCACCTGGAAACTCTCTTACATGTCTTCTTGTGTCCCAAAGCTCAAATTGCCTGGAACTAGATTCATTCATTTTTCTTTCCTTTAAGGCCACATTGCTTTACTTGGCAGCATATCCTTTTGGGAGACAATCCCAAGCTTCTACCTATGTTCACCCAAATTTGGCATGTTTTTAGAGGGGAGATTAGTTTTGGATTGGAAAGAAAGAAATGTTTTTTTCTTTGCTAATTCTGCAGTTGATCAATCTTTTTCAATTTATAATAAATCTATGGTGATCTCCAATGTGCTTCTGCAGATACAAATTCAGGCCAACAAGGTTCATATTTGGGGTGGACCACCTCCGCATTCCTGGCTGTGCCACTGGGAAGCCCCATGCAATGTTGCTCGAGTGCCTTTGTCTCCTACTGGCGCTCCTCGCTTCCAGCCCGTGGTGGTCGGCATAGCCGATCCCAAAGAACAATGTGCTTTGATCGCACTCGCCCTCCCAGGGCCGTTGCATCAACAAAGCTACTGGAATCACAATGCTTGGCCAGGCTGTGGCTCGCCGCCACCTTCATCACTTGCCAGCGGCATGTTCTAGGGGTTTCAGGCTATCGAGAGCTCGCCACCTCGCCGCTTTGTGGTGGGGTTCTCCTCTTGCCGCTTCACATAATGTGCTTGAATCCGCCACCACGACCCGTTAACAAACAAGTTCCCTTGCCTCACCTTGCCATTCCTACTCTCGAGGAAGCGATCTTGAGGAAGAAGTTGTTGCTGGTTGGGAGACTCCGTGAGGATGCTTTGGCAAGGACTTACAG
This sequence comes from Taxus wallichiana var. yunnanensis, assembly GCA_018340775.1. Lineage (NCBI taxonomy): Eukaryota > Viridiplantae > Streptophyta > Pinopsida > Cupressales > Taxaceae > Taxus > Taxus wallichiana. The sequence continues at coordinate 708,627,109 of CM031242.1, read as the reverse complement.
TTTAGGGTGGTGATGATCATGATCCGCCCGCCTCGGGCATGTTTTTATTTGCTCTTTACTTGATTCTATTTACCAAGTCTGGGTTTTAGGCGATGCCTACTTTTGTAATCTCCTAGGCTCGGCCTAGTATAAATTCTCGTTTCTCTAGGCTCGACCCATTTTTGTTTGTGGTTTTGGGGTGTAATCTCATACCGCCCGCTTTTGTTGAAAGCTATCTTGTGTTCGTATTGAATTAATATAATATAAGATCTTTTTCATAAAAAAAAATTGTATTGTCTCTAGAGAGACAAAAATGAAAATTCATATTATCTCTTGAGAGACATATAAAATATTGTCTATAGAGAGACAAAAAGGATATTGTCTCTCACGAAACAAAAATATATTAATCTATATTGTCTTGAGAGACAATAATTAGAAACAATATTAGAGACACCCACTTTGAGACAATATTTGAGACAATATACACCATTTTTATTGACTTTAATTTGAGACATTTTGTCTATTATTGTCTCAAATTACCCCCATCAGTAGTAGTGATTGTTGGCCTCAATAATAATTTCCACGACTCCAAATTTATCATTCTTCATTGTGTAAATGCTGACCAAAAATGAATAGGATTTGTTTTTATTTAACTTAAAATACCTAGCCAATGTTGACCGCATTATGTTCAAGTTCTCATTGTCATATGCCAAGTTCACAATGGCTACGAGTGCGATTGTTTGAATTTTTAAAAAAATTTACTTGTCAAATCATTTTTTTATTACTATGAGATTTAAGTGCCACCGCCAAACCGTCAACCAATGTCCGAGGTGCCAACATAATGCTCCATAACTGTACATGTGTTCGGTACATGTATTTATTATGTTAGCGACTCATTACCGAAATAGCTAAAGTAACTATAAGCAAAAATGACATTTTATCATCCTATATGAGTTGCATTGTTACGGTTTTTGAAAAAAAAGATGTTTTCGATGACGGTTTGGTAGAAAATCAAATTGTAAAATATGTCCCATAACCCAAAACGCCGTCGAGGACGGGCATCAAATCTCATCTTTGCTACCCATCACTTGGAGGGACGGGTAAACCCCCACACGCATCAACAAATCTCTCACCCAACTCTTCATATCCTCCAAGTGGAAAGGGTTGGCAAAAGGCACGAATTTCAAAAAAGGTCTCTGCTAGGCTCTTGCTTCATCAATCATGCTTTGTGACAATTACTAAACCACCTTCTGTGAAGCCTCGCTGATCGACATCGTTTAGAACAATAAGGAAGCGAAAGTTAACCCTTTGTTCCCTCCACTGTACTCAGAAATTTAAAATTCAGATCTTTGAGAAGGTTAATTTGTAAATGATGCAATTTACCTCGGAGTGATGTTTGTTGCACGTCAAACATATAAATAAAATGGTAAAGTATCAATATAAGAAATAGCAGAACTCTCATGACTTATTCTTGGGGAAAATGGAAGGCTTATTTCCACTCCTGTAGCTTGTCAAGGTATCTTCCTTTTCAAATACTTACCGAGTGTATCGGCATAAACTCTTTTTCCCAAGTAGTGAAGGACCAAAGGCTCAATGTCATAGAAAATTGGAATAATCTTACACTTTGTTTGTAACATGAGAGTAAGCTCTGTAAACACCAAACTAACTGCATCTCTTTTTGAAAATATGGCAATATGAGCTGAAGTATAAGATAAGATAAGATAAATATATTAATGTCCAACGAATGACCACAAAAGTAGGTCAATGGGACTGCAGCCCAAACAATATACAAAGTGTGAGTGGGGACAACTCAAAACGAGTTCCCAAAAACAGAAAGAAAGAGAAAAGACAAAGCAGAAAGGAAACCCGAAGCCAATACCCCACAGGCGGGGGCAATGGAGCAAGCGGGGAGAAAGACGAGAGAAGCAAAGAAGGGAATGAAGGAAATTTTTGATATCCTAACACTTGAAGGGATTTGTGAAGTTCACTGGCCAGAGTGGATTTGAATCAGGTCCACAATGATTGATAAATACATCGAATGATAGTGGAGATGCAGACTATACTTCTCTTTCCCATTCAGGTCCAAGTCCACTGAATGCATGATGCCTTTCACTTTTTGTTTGGGATGGCGAGGAAGATGCAATTCACAGAAGATTGGTTCCTCTTAAAGCATAATGCCCTGCACTTTCTGCCCCACGAGATGAGGAAGATGCCATTGGTAGAGTATTGGTTTTGCTAACAGCATGATCCCCTGCTCTTTCTGTCCCACGAGATGAGGATGATGCTATTGGCAGAGTATTGTTTCCTCTATGACCCTCTGCACTTTTTTGCCCCATGAGACGAGGGAAGATGCCATTGGCAGAGTATTGGTTCCGCTTACAGCATGATTCCTTTCACTTTCTGCCCCATGAGAGGAGGGAGATGCCATAGACAGGGTATTGGTTTCACTACCAACATGATCCATTGCATTTTCTGCCACAGATAACGATTCTATTGACATATTTGTTTCAATTGAAAGCGTGACAGCCTCCTTCCTTCCCGCACCAGATGTTGAGGAAGATGCTATTGACCGAAGAGTCCTTTTGTTGAAGCCATAATACCCTGCAGTTTCTTCACTTGAGAAGTATGCCATTTACAAAAATGAAATCTTAGATCTCAAAAAAATCAAATAATTTGATTTTTCCTAGAATAGGCCACTCCATTGCAAGACAAAAATCACAATCCCCCTCCTAGCAGCTATTTGTCTTTTGCACCACACATCAAGGTCAAATGGAAAGAAATTGGAAAGGATAGAATTATAAAGCAGAGTGGATTTGGTGTAGGTTTGAATAAATCAGGGAAGGATGAAATTATAAAGTAGAGTAGATTTGGTGTAGGTTTGAATGAGTCGTGGGAAAATAGAACTACAAAGCAGAGTGGATTTGGCATAGGTTTGAATGAGTCATATGAGGAGGATAGCTTAATGCAAATTTTGTATGTTCTACACACACAAGAATGGTCCACACACACAAGAACAAAAGATTAACAGAAATTTTATTGATATAACATACTGCAGCATAACCACCATCGTCTTCTCCTCTCCTTTTTCTTTGGCAAATGATTTTATATATATTTATAGAACTTAATCCTCTCTTTTTTTCTACAGAACTTCTAAAATATATTTTCATGAACCAATTCTGCTTGCAATTTGAGTTTACCCCCATTTTTATTTTTCTCGAACCTATGCGCCGGTGAAAGTGACTACCACTGAAAATAGTGATGATGAAAAGCTCAACCAACACATTGCGATGGAGTTGATTGTTCCATCTATTATCTATAATCTCCCATATAGGCCCACACTTAGTTACCTTGTCTTTGTATGTTGCCCTTATCTGCTCCTTCGCCTAATCCATAGCCTCATAAATATAGCCCATGGCTAATTTTTCGCCATCCACCAACCGCATGAAAACCTTAACAAGAGGCTCGGCAAATTTCACAATCTATGCTATTTTTTTCCAAAATAAATTGTCAATTTTTTTTTGTGTCTTTCCCATCTCGTTTGCATGCTCCACTTAATGCATTCCATTCATCACTTGAAAACATTTTTTTGAAGTTCATTGTTGGGAAAGAAGAGATTGCAACGTGAGAAAGTTTGTTGCAAATCTCATGATGGTTGGCCTAACAAGTTCTTCGCCTCGAGCGTTCTTCCTCATTAGGTTCAATACCCATGAGTGATTACGTAGATGTATTTAGTGATGCTTTTTCCATGCTCTACAAAGTTCTTGATCCAATATTTTTTTCCTATATCCTCAAACATGAGGTCTATGCAATGTGTAGCACATGGAGTCCAAAATATTGTTGTGTTTAGCCTCTAACATCTTACCAGCAAGAACATAGTTAGAGGCATTATCTGTTATGATTTGTACAACATTTTCCACCCCCACCTCTACAACAATCTCATCCAAAAGCTCAAACAAAAAATTTGCATCTTTCACCCTATCGGATGCATCGACGATTTAATAAACATAGTACCTTGTGGACAAGAGGAAAGAAAATTTATTATGGTGTGGTTCTTGCCATCACTCCACCCATCTGACATAATAGTACATCCTATTTTGGCCCATGATGCTTTACAACTCTTCAAATATTCATCTATGGATGCAACTTCTTTCAAAAGTGATCCTCTCAAGTCATGCATACTAGGGCCTTTGAAGCCCTTACCAACAACAACAATGGAATCAAACATAGGCTGGTAATAAGGTGAGCGGGCAACATTGAAAGGGATATCTGCATCATACCACCATCTAGCAATGTATTCAAAAGTTGCTTCTTTGTATTGCTTCTTCCAATGGTTATCCAAGGTGGGCTGATTTTCTGTTGGCATGGAGGCACTAACAGGTGTGGAAGATGGAAAAAAACTTTGAATGGTCTTTCTTTTTTGAGGCCGGTTTTCTTGACTATGAGTGGATGGGGGAGGCATATACCGAAAGGGGTCTCTAACATGGACAGAAGGGTCAGAGCAAGATCCTTCAACACTCAAGGCATGTTCCCTCCTTCTCCCTATTTCAGCTTCCATCTCTTTTTGCCTAGCCTTCTCTTCTCTATGTTTTTCAAGCAAGTTTTTCATTTCCAACCTAATGGCATCAATATCAGGTGCATCACATGGGGAAACTTGGCCTCTTTGACCAGCCAAGTGTTGTTTCAACCTATGAATCCCCCTTGATGTGTTTCTTACAATATTTACAAAAAACTTGATTATCAACTACGTCTGCATGGCTCCATGTAGGGTCTTTTGTTTTGGGGGCCATTGCAAATGCAAAGAAATCTGAAAATGCAAATAAAAACAAAATAAATTTCAGATTTCCTATTTAATAAAATTTACAAATAAGGGGCAAGTTTAAAATGTAACATACCTTTCAATGTGCACACAAATGAGGTGAAGAAACACTCCAAGCTTGTATATGGGCTGCACCCTCCAAATGTAGATGTGAAGACCACCACAAAGAGCCCACACTTGATGCCAAACAACCCCCAAACTCACTCCAAATGAACACTCTTCAATGCTGCCCCAATCCTCCAAATCCTTCCAAATAAGAGAGGTGCTCACAAATAGAGGTGAGGTGCTCACAAATGGATGCCAATATCACCACAAAGAGCCCACAAGCAATGCCAAACAAGCTCCAAGCCTCCAACTTCCAAGCTCACTCCAAAACTAAACTCTTCAATCTTATGCTCACAAATGTTTTTGCTCACAAATGCTCAATGAGAGAGGTGTGAAGTGAATGGGGGAGGGTTGTATTTATAACACCAAATTAGGGTTTAGAACAAATAAAAAATAGAAAATGTATTAAAAAAGTTTTTTTAATAAAAGTCGCCAGTATATGGCGGTGCAGGTCAAACCAGCTAGTTTGGGTCAAAGCGATTGGTTTGACCGCTTTGAGGCCAAACTTGCCGGTTTGGCCTCAAACCAAATCAAACGTCCTGGTTTAGCAAAAAAATAGTAAACCGGTCGAACTGGCTGGTTCCGGTTCGGTTCGAATGGTTTCTAAAACCTTGATTTTGGAGTTTGATGCCCATTGTGAGAAATAAGGATGAAAGTAAAATTTGTATGGATTATCTAGGTTTGTAGTGAGGTATTTAGCCTCATAAAATATCATAAGTGATTATAGAACCAACCTCCATTAATTACACCGAGTTTTCTTTGATATGGGTCGCTTTTGGACATTTTGGGTGTTTTTTTAGGGCCGTGGATATGTGGTGATCCAGGAACACCCCTAACGCATTAATAATGATGCTGAAGCCCGAGAATACTAAAAATAGCTCAGATCTTGAAACAACAAACAAAAGAGCTTTTAAGATAAAAGAAACACATTTTTGTTAGGAAGAGGAAGGGACTTGCAGACTTGCAGGTTGGGGACATTGGGAATGTCTCAGAGGGTGTTCAAGGGACTGTTAGAAAACTCTTGGCATTGAGAATGTGAAGGGGTTGAAAATTTTGAGTTTGGGTTATTGTACTCTACGTACATATCATTTTTACAAATACAGAGGTGTTTTTGCAAGGTGAAGGATATGCAGTCTAGGACACTTTTGGGAAGAAAGGATAGTGTTTTTGATATGGGTTTTCCTAAGTAGATGAATGACCACCCTTCAAACACAAAGTAACAATATGTTTTGCAAAGAGATTTTAATGGCCAAATATAAGTTTTACCATGTGACGAAATGCCCCGATGAAAATTTCATGTATCTTTTCCTTTTCAGAGGATGGAAAAGGCACCATGGGCTTCAATTTCACTCTATTTGTTGATGAAAATTTAGAATGTATAGTGTTTTACATTTCAAATTGATGGATATTGAATAAGAGATAAATAAGGCATGTATCTGCAGATAGATAAGGATGAGCATATTAGTCATGGAAAGTGTGTATTTGTTTTCTTTGGAGTATGATTTAAGTTTGTTCCAAGCTGCAAGGAGAGATAGTCATACAGACCCTTCTTGACCGTACCACCTGATAATTCATCCCATTCAACGTAGCATTTAAGATAGTAATGTGGAATACCACAATGGAATGAAAATCTTGTTTTAGGAAATAAAGTTGTGGTTTGTTTAAAAAAGAAGTTACCACCAAATATTTTCGTAAGGTTGTGTTAGGGCAAGCATTTTGTATGGTATCTTTCTGATTTCTTGAACATATTTTTAACTCACAATTGAGAAAACCTGCTCTTGCCCTTTATATAAATATACCTTTGACTATAAAGATGTAGCCCAAAGATAGAGCATGTCGCAATTAAATCAATCTTTTTCCCTAATATTGTAATTGCCGTATGCATTCATTTTTCCTCTTAAGATTAGAGGAATGTAGGAAAATTTTAAAAGCTCATGTTACTTTCATCATTTACGACTTTATGCAATATGGCGTTGTCCAAGAAAATGAGGGCAAGTTGATCATGGTGTTTCCTATCAATGCTAATACGATCCATATCTTTCATATGAAATAGTCCAAGATGCTGGTAAATGAAGCAAATGTAATGGAAGAATTATTTTTAGATGTGGAGTAAAATAATATTTGGAAGGTGAAACATAAAATTTTTAGTCATTGGTGGCAGTATAGCTTGACATGTTTGTCTTAGCCGCAGGGCAAGAGTGAAGTTTTTGGGATCATTTCACAAACATATAAGTATTCTTGAAATATATTTTTCTTAAAAGGAATGGGTCCTATATTATATTTGGTCAATAGTCCTTTAAAAGTTAATTTTCTTGGTAATCGACATTGTCTGGTGTCTAAAATCAATTTATTTTTCTCTTAATTGCTTTTAAGTTTTATGAAACAGCTTATCATATCAAGCTTCCTCCCACGGATCCTCATTGAAGTTCAACATAAGAAGACATATTAAAGGTTTGTTTTCCTATATTTGTTTTACTGGTTTTTATGTTGACACAGAAGGATGAGAGGATATAGAATTTAAAATTGAGATTAAGTACCTTCAAGACATGTATTGTCTTCCGTCCTTTATAGAGATACTAAGCTGTACAATATTCTATGCAGAATGAGAAGCCCGGGTTGCAGATTTTGGGTTGGGAATATCTGTAGATTAAGATCTTCCTTCTCTTGTGCATGAAGGTGAGCTGTATATATTCTCTGTAAAACTTGTGGGAAATGATAGATGTGTTATTTTCAATTAAAATTAAGCTTCCATAATCTGAAACTCTTATTTACCCGGTATCTTGTTTTTAGACTTCATACCAAGCAATGCACCATGTTTGTTAGCTGGTTTTATCATGTAGAGTTTGTATTCTTAAGATTCAGTCTTCTTGACAATTTAAATGTTGTGCACTATTCTTAAAACAGTTTTTCAAAGAGCACAATTTGTTTATTGTAATTTTGGAGTTTGAGCCAATCTCCCAACATTCCTATCAGCCTATCATGGCACTTACTAAATGTCTCAATTTCTAGTTCTTACTGCTGTTTTTTTTGGTTGAATTACATGTATATATGTACTCTCAATGGGTTCATGTTTGTGATGTTTGATGTATACATGTATATATGTACTCCCAAGCCAATTTCTCCAACTTTGCATGGATCTCCTGTGTCTGTGGATGTGATCTGTCTCCTACACAAAAACATGTACCATTTTTGGCCTTCAATCCAACTACATCCAGGGATATTTTTAATTCCTCTATCTTTCATCAATCTCCTTACCATTTGAACCTCACCCCACCTGCCCACTTCTGCATAGATGTTTGAGAGAAGAACATAAGTTGCAGCATTTTTAGGATCCAAATCAAAAAGCAGTGTCGCTGTAAATACTCCTAAGCCTATATTCATGTGATCTACAGGCACCAAGAAAACACTTCCACACAACCACCACAGGTTTAACTGGCATCTTAATGATAAAGTTTAGGGTGTCCTCAAGATAGCCAGCACGGGCAAGAAGGTCAACCATGCACACATAATGATCAATTGTAGGTGTAATGCAATAAGGGCTACTCATGTGATTGAAGTATGTACAACCCTCATCCACTAAACCTGCATGGCTGCATGCACATAGAACACAAGCAAAGGTTGTGGAATTTGGCTTTACACCTGCCATTGAGTTTGCTTGAAAATTTATAAAGCCTTTTCAACAAATCCATTTTGTGCATATCCTGCTATCATGGCATTACACGAGAACACATCTCGTTGAGGATTTCTGTCAAACAGTTCATGTGCTTTGTCTATGCTTAAATATTTTGCATACCTGTCTGCCAGGTTGGTTGCAACTTCACTTGACACATTTCCTCTATCCTTTATGGTTTGATGGATATCCATACCCTGTTTCAAAGCCCCCATTTTGGCACAGGCAGGTAGGATGCTGGAAAAGGTTGTGGAATTTGGCTTTAAACCTGCCAATTGTATTTGTTTGAAAGTTTCTAAAGCCTTTTCAACAAATCTTTTTGTGCATAGCCTACAATCAATGCTGTCCATGAGAACACATCTCTTTGAGGTATTTTGTCAAACAGTTCACATGCCTTGTCTATGCTTCCACATTTTGCATGCATGTCTACCAGGAAGTTGCAACTACAACATCTGACAAAATTCCTCTATCCTTTATGCTTTTATGGATGTCTATACCCTGTTCCAAAGCTCCCATTTTGTCATAGGCTGGGAGTACACTTGAGACCTGTTTGGCATAAGCTGGGAGTAAATTGATCAGGTTGGAGACCTGTTTGTTGCATGTGGTGAAACAATGTGACTGCCTTGTGAGGAAACCCATGTCTTTTGTATGCTGTGATAATTGTGAGAAGTTGTTTCGTTCTTTCATGTGGTCAAACACTTTACGGGCATCTACCAACCTTGCACACTTTGACATACATGTAAATAAGTTTATTATGAAAAGTTGTGTAGAAAATGCAAGGCGCATGTGAGTGATGAAAGAGTAGAGTTTTCTTCCTTGCGAAAGCGCGTTCTTGAGAATACAGGTCCGCAATAATTAAAGGTAGTCTCCAGGGTATTGTGTGTAGATATGAAAAGTTCCATAACACTCCATTGATATGTGTAATGTGGTTTGGGTAGAGAGGAAAACGTGCAAGGGGCTGTCTAGAATTATTATGTTAACATTTTTGTAAATTCATTTGTTTAGATTTTTAGTTGTATCATGCCACAAATGCCATAATGTCTGGCTGAGTTTTCAGGTGGTTCTTTTCATACATGATACCTCACCTAGGGAAAATGGAAAACCTTGATAACATTGTTTATTCTGTGGAATGGAAGGTTGAGGAAATATTTACGATTTTATGCCTGGATATTGTAGTGGAAATAATTTATGTGAGCATTCATGGATGTTATTAGGGGTGGATGTTAATGTTTTTTCAAACTCGAAACCTTTCACTCATAAAATGTCATTATTACTCATGTCATAAGGACCATGTCTTACCAACTCACTTCTTGTTGCGTGCAAATTTACATTATGAATATTGCTTCTCTTAGATTGTATTAAGATTGGCAGTGCTTTATCTAATCATCTACTAATTGTAGTCCTATTTGTCTTTTTGGAATATTCACTGACACCCACATCACTAAATGATTCATATTTAGTTCAGTGAGACTTTATGTACATTAGTATCCGTCAGTCTAGTTTTTGGTAGGGGAAGCTTTATGAACATTAGAAACAACCTTTCCATTTTTGTGTGGTCTCTTCCACTGACATTGAAATACAATTTAATCATTTTGGCTTTCATCTATACTTTCTCGTCTCCTTAGGCCCTCATAAAATTCAAGGAATTGGTGTTGGTTTTGCCCCTGGTATATTCTGGGTGTCTACATTCTCGGTGAGGTTATACAAGTTTGTTCTCGAGAGTACTTATTTTACAAAGTATAAAATATCATTTGACAACTTTATCTCTAACAAACCAGAAGTACAAGTTTTGAGTTTGAGAGTTAATATAGTATAGTGCTAGTAGCATTGCAAGGACTTGGGGGATGGAATGATGGATGTATCAATGAATGATATGTAGTTAGAGATGATTGGTGAAGCATATTTTAACAAATCAGTGCTATATGAGTTGTGTATTGAAATTGAATCGTGAACCCTTTTTTTTTTCTTACTTGACTTTCTAATCACTTACCGTTAGAATACATTTTTGTTGTGGATTCTATTCTAAATTGGAAATGTGTCGATTTCAAGCGATTAATTCGTAGACTTGGTCAAGCAACTTTCCCTAAGGGAAGGTTTACTAGTGAGTAATTCATATTTGATATTATTGTAATTGTTTCATACCAAGGATTATTTTAGAGAGTACATTTTCAATGTGAAAAGAAGCATGTCTTCTTTCAAATTGGACTTCTATATTTCTAGTTTGACAAATATGGTTTATTTATGTAGTATGCTTAGATGAAGTCTCCCATACCAGTTATCCACTCCTCATCAAACAGAACCTGTAATGACAAAGTCTTGAAATTGATTGCATATCTGGAACGAATGTCATTATAGGCACTGCATCTATAATAAAGTGTTTTTCTGATTCCACTGCCCCATCTAAACAAAAGACACAAAGTCTTTCTTCCCATTTTTCTTTAGGCCTTTTCCATCTACCTGTTTCACATCTAAGCCGGTGGGAGTTTGTCCTTAGTTGAGCTATGAGAATCTTAGCTCTCCACGGAATGAGGGCCCCGATGTATGCCTTTTGTTGATGGTCACAAGTGTAGTTAAATTCTTCGAGATAATATCTCTTTTTTCTGCCTCTATTGTCCCACATAGTTTTGCGGACCTTATCAATAACAAATGCTTGTATTTCTTTATTGCCTTGGGGCCATGTTTTCCATTCAATATTCCATTTCTTCATCCACTTGATATTTTGATTCATCCATGACCTCTTCCTCCTGCATAATGGCTCTTTGAAGACAATGTTGGGCCACCTGTTTGTTGTCATCTGTTCAATTTTGTTGAGGTATCTTAGAAGTCGAATCATAACAATGGCTTCAATTGGAACTGCACCTGTTTCAGCTAAAAGAATCTCATAAGGGACCGAAACTTTTAACTTAAATTTGTTGGTAATCATATGCTTTTGAATTCTCTCAATTTGCTTCCATTTTGATAATGGTATGTTGTTGGCCCATATTTCACACCCATAAAGTACAACAGAGTAACTAATATTTCAAAAAGGGTTTGAGTAGTTTTCCAATCCCATAATTTTGCTTCTCTGCATTTGTTTTGTAAAGCATAAAGGGCTTTCCACCCTCCTGTCGTTCTTTTTTTTCTGCAAGTCTCCCAAGTAAGTTTGTTGTTGAAGTCAATCCCCAAATATTTGTAGTCGGTTACTTCTTCTAGAATACTACCCTCAAAGAAAAATGGTTGTTGATTTCTTTTCCTTCTATTGCTAAAGATCATAATCTTGGTCTTGCTTATATTAACTTGCATACCTACTTTTTTGCAAAAGGCTTCAAGTGTGAGCAAATGTTTTTGTAATCCTTGAGCAGACGTAGCAATCAATATAAGGTCATCAACATATAGAAGAAGCCTTATAACATACTCACCCAACCGGATACCTTCACCACCCTCCATATTTAACAATTCTTCAAGTTGGTCTATATATAAACCAAAGAGTGTGGGTGATAGAGGACATCCTTGCTTAACACCAATGTCGCTCCTAAAGCTCTCTGAAATGCTTGTTTGGGTTCTGATTTTAATACGCACCTTTTCATAAAGTCTATGAACCACTGCTCTAAACTGCAATGGTATACCAAGCTCTTGCATTCTGCACCATAACTTATCCCTAGGGACCATGTCAAAAGCTTTCCTGAAGTCAACAAAACAACAAAAAACTTCTTTCTTTTCCTCCCACGCTTTTTCAATGATATGTCTTAGAGTAATACCATGATCTAAGGTGGAGTGCTTAGGTCTGAAACCAACTTGCCCTTTTGCTCTCTTCTCATTGTCTTCTGCCCACTTGCTGATTTTGTGTTCAACCATGCTACCAACTAACTTTGCAAATAAGGGATTGATCATGATGGTCCTATAATTGGTTGGGTTGTCAACATCTCCGCTCTTAAAAAGAGGTACTGCCATACTAGTGGTCCAATCATTTGGGAAACCACATGAATGATGTTGTTGAATATATTCAAAATGTGAGGAGCAAGAATATTTGATCCCCATTTTAGGTATTCTTCACTGTAGCTCATCTAAATCCTTGGCCTTACCTGCACATAACTTTTGGATACCTGTTTTGACCTCTGTAACGTGAATAGACTTGTTGTTGTGTACACTAGAGGTGGAGCCTTAACCTCTTGCTCTTGTTCGTACAATGTTTTTGCATATTCTAGCCATTGAGTCGTTGTAATGTTATTTATTGTTTGCTTATTTCTTTGTTGAAGTTCTCTCCAAAATAACTTCGGCGTATTTTTCCCTAGATATATGAGTTCTTCTCTCCTATTTGCCATGAACTCATCCTTCTTTCTCTTAATAATCTGCATGTATGCCTTTATGTCTGTTTTCTCTTTCACTGAAATTTTAAGAGTTTTCCTTGCAGCTTTGCATTCCTCATCAAACCACTTATTTGTTGGAAAACCATTTGATTTTTTCCTCTTGTTTTTGGACCTCTTGCAACTCCCAAGAGCTACTTGAATAATGTTTGTCAGCTCATAACTTTTGATGTTCTGCCCATTGACTCTTTTTGTCTGCATTAGACGTTCTAAATTTTCCTTGAAGACGACCCGATTTTCCTGTGTGATGAGAATTCTTCCCTTTGTTGGAGATTGGTGACTAGTATGCCTTTTATATTGTATATTGATTTTGTGATCCCCAAGATATCACTTGTGCAAATTGAGTTGTGGTCTGATTTCAAATCATGCATGGGTTCCTCGACCCGAACGTTTGTTATCTTATCAATCAAGCTTTGGGAACAAATGACATAGTCAACAACACTTGCCCCATTGTAGGTTTTGCATGTAAATTTTCCATATTTTTTCCATCTATTCACACCATTGCAAATAATCAAATCAAACATACCACAAACATTAATTAGCTCTTCGCCAAAATGATTGGTGTCCTTGTAATCTTCTGAACATCTGCTCCATGGATGAGTTTCTTCTTCGGTGAGCCATATGGGATTGTGATCCTCCTTGTTGCATAAAATGTTAGATTGTTCATTCGCTGTCCTAGCATTGAAATCACCCAAAAGAAGAACTTCTCCGAGTTGAGAATACACAGCTATATCATTTTTAGAGCTGCATATGGATCCTTGCCATTTAACCCATTTTTTTGTAGATTTTTGAGCCTTGCGGTGCAAAATAACAAGCTGCAATTCTTATGTGTCTCCCATTTTCTGATATTTTGAACCATATATATTGTTTATTTGTGTCTTCTTTTTCCAATTGGATCTGCCTACCCTCTACTTGCTTTTATTAACACCATTATGCCACCATAACCTTTTCCCTTACCCATTGTATTGTTCCAAACCATGAACTTCGTATAGCCATCAAAAGAAGGAGTCTTACAACCATCATGTTCATGAGTTTCTGTGAGGCATATCACGTCTCTTCCTTTTGCAACCTGGTCTAAGCCCGGTCCCCTCCTCCAAGGATATCCTCTACAATTCCAACATACCAATTTTAAACATGCTTGGTGAGGGGGAGTTGTGTTTGCTATTTATCTTGTTGTTGAAGACTCACAATGGAGCCTTTCTGCTTCTCAACCCACACTTGTCTTATTGCATTCCTTGTAGTTATATGTTCTTGTGGTCTTCCGTTGTTGTTACCTTGCTTAGTTGATGTGTTTGGAGGCATGAAATTGGCAATGACAACTTTTCCTTTATATAACCATGCTCTTTTACCTTCATCTCTTGTTGCTCTTACTTTGATCAATTCTTTTCTTGTCTCTTCAACTTGCATTGGTGTTAAATCCTCCTCTATAAAGAAGCGTGAACCTTTCAAAAGTCCCTTTTTGCTTAGAATTTGTTGTTTGTCTTCTATTTTTGCCATGTGAACTTTAATAGGCCGCATGTTCCCTTCCCTCATCTTTCCAACCCTCCGTGCTTGGTATATTTGACCTTTCCATTGTATTTTGTCTCTTAGAAAATTGGTTGTAATATTGAAGGTATTTTCATTCTTGCCATATTCTTTTACTCCTCTGATAATTATGTTAGTTGCTCTTTCCTGTCTTTCTTTGTCTTCCCTTTCTTGTCCTTTGCTTTGACTTGCATTTTTACTTTTGTCTGATGTGCCTTTGGCTGCTTGGGCCCATGTTTTGGTTTCTTTTGGTCTGTTATCTTTGTCATTTTCTATTACCATCCAATTCTGAGTATACCCCTGTTGAAGTATTTTTGTCCTTGCTTCTACTATCTTTGAATGTAGTGTGACTGTATTCGCTTTAATTGAATCTTGCATATTTTGCAATTCTGATTTCATGTTCTGCCATTCTCGTTTTCCTACTGTTAGAGCTTCTTGTAACACTGTCATCTGCGCTTTTAATACTTTGTTATCTTCTTGCTAAAGATTGGTTCGCTAATATACTTTCTTGTAGCTTGTAATTCTTTTCGTCTTCCATTTTTTCCAAATACTCAACTCTGTTTTTGACATATAGGAGCTCCTGTACAAGCAATTGTGCCGACCAAGTGAGTGGCGTAGAAATGGGACTGTAGTTGCTTGTGTCTTCCTTTGCTCCGCTGTCTTGTAGCCTGGGCATTTCAAACTTGAGTGCCTTATTGTTGATCTGTTGGGTTTTGACCTTTTGAGTATGTGAAGTCTTTGTCTCTTGTTGAGATTTCTTTCTTCGTGCTTGTAGCCATTTTAGACGGGAGGCCCTGCGCCTTAAAATGCCACGATATTGTTTGGCATTCACCCATATCCATTTCCCACTCTTATCTGAAGGTTGCAATTTTTACTTGGCCCAATTGATTCGTCTCCATCCACTCGTGAGGCTCAAAATCGATATTTGTTTGGTTGGTTTCCATTGCATAGAAAGACAATATTTGAGAGCTTCTAAAAGAGCAATTCATCAAATATCCTTCACCCGCATAAATTTTATTTTTGGCAAATGGCAGTTTACAGCTATGAAAAAGCCTTTGGCGGGAATATTTTTGGAGGGAGATCATTATTTTGGAGGGAGAGACAACCTTTATGAAGAGCAGATCTGGGGAACTCCATGCATCTCTTCTGGAGAGGTTGCTGCAACAAGATCAAGGTATGTAATTTATTTATTTTTCATTTTCCAGGTCTATTAAAATCAGAACAGTTTGAATATTTTAAACAGTTTGAATAGATTTAAACACTTAAGGCTTCCATGGTGGAAACTTGCAAGGAAACATTACAGTGGGAAATGCAATCTGTAGAGTTTGTCACTGTTTGTGGTAATTTAAACACACCTAACCATCAGGTTTGATGATGATTGACGGACTATTCTTCAGGGAAGAAAAAAGTTCTAATGCACAGTTATCTAATCAAAGATGTAATTTCCCCATGTATAAGAAATCATGCCACTGAAAAGAAAATGTGTTTCGTGTTTCTTAAAATTTAGTGACAGCTCTTAATTTTCCCACTGAGCCTAACTCTCGTCCTTATAAATTTGGTTAGAATGGAATATACAAACCAAGCTTTACCTGCTACATTAGTGAGGTGATTTTATAAGGAATCAACAGCTGTTTAGAGTTGCAATTCAAAGCTAAATATCTATGAAATCACTGGAATGTACAGTGACAATTTTTCAAGGATGCTTTTTCTTAATCTATTACTACAATATTGATCTATATCAAGGATGTTATTTCCAGGCTCCTCATACTTAATCATGTCACTACAATATTGAACTATTACTAAAATATTGAACTATTGTTGTACATCTATCCCAAATTTGTACATCCTACGATCGGAATTTTTATGCTAGAACATCAATGTTGCCACATTCTTTTTTCTCCATGATTGGATATTGTTAGATATTGGCAAAAGGATGGATAAGACAGATATACAAACCTTAAATGTTCCACTCTATTGGAACAACACCAGCCTCTTATCAAGGACTATAAATGGTACTGGAGTAGGAATTTTCTATCTTGGCCATAATCTTAAAACCTTCTTGTGGTGGCACATCTAAAACAAGATTCTTGCTTAAAATATATACAACCCAGTATATCAGCCTTGCTAATGTATATCAGCCCTCATGGACAGTCAACCCAGTATATGAATCTTTTGTTTAAGGTGAAGATGATGTTATAGTATCAAGCATGTTATAGGTATACCAGGACACCCTTACAGAATCTACAGATTATTGTTAAATAGGAATTCAAAAATATTTACTATGCAGTGACTTAGATACTTGGAACTCTTTTAAAATGAAATTGTTGTCTAAAATTGATACCACAAAAGATTTAGGCGTGTGCTGTAATTCACCGTATACTGTATTTGTAGTTGAAGAATAATTGCACTTTCATTTAGAAAATAGGATGATGGTCAAATCTCATGCAAATATGATTTTAAGAAAATTTAGCTTTTGCAGAGAAAGTCTCCAACTTCTGAATTTTAGCAGTCTTTGTTTTTCACTTAATAGCACAGGCTATCTTGTTACATTTGTTTGCTATGCTAGCTAACAACACTTCTCTTACAGCAACCTGAAGTTTATGCTTTATGGCTACGTTTATCATATTCATTCATGTGAAATCCAATTTTAGGAAATTTAATCTACCAAATAGATTTTGTTGTATGAATAGGTTCACTATCTTTGTACAAAGTTCCTTCGCTGTTTTATATTTTTTGTCGATTGCATTTTTGAGACATTGAATGTCTATCTGATGCATATTAAATTGCTACAAAAACTGCAGGGAAAACTACTTTATTCTACCTTCCCATGGATAAAAGCTTGCATCGCCCAACTCCTACGAAGGGTGGGTTTTTTAGGTATTCAACATTACTTTCCCAAGATGAATTACCTGAAGAAGTGTACTCTTTAGATGATTACAACTTCTCAGAATTTGTTCAAAGTACCCAAGGGGACAATGAAGAGGTGGTCATAACTTCTAGAGAGAATTTTGTTCTCAAAGAATCCTACTTCTCACCAAAATCAACACCACAATATGAACCTGCCTCTATCAATCAAGAAGAAATTGGAGTGAAGCAACCTGATGTTATTGAAAATCAGTTTTCTGACCGACGACAAAAGAGTAGAGTTCGTTGGAGCATTGCAGACACTTCTATTCTTATTGAAGCAAAGCGTATTGAAAGAGATACGCAAACCAATGGCAGTGCAATGAAAAAAGCCATTTCATCTACTGAAAAATGGAAAATAGTACAAAATTATTGCTCTAGTCATGGTGTTGATCGTACTGCAAACCAATGTCGAGATCGATGGGAGCATGTTTTGCCTGATTTTAAAAGAATCCGAGATTATGAATCACATATTCCATCAGCCATGATAGTTATTGGAATATGACAACCCGAGAGAGAATTGATAGAAAGCTTCCAACAAATTATGCAAAAGAAATTTTTGATGCAATGGAGGTAAATTTTGGTGCTGATCGAGCAATTAACCCTGGAAATATAACCATTGATTCTTCAGACAACAACTATGTATTTCGGGAGGATTCTCACTCACCAAATGAAGATGTCCAAGGGAAAGAATGTCCAAGCCAAATGAAGAGTCCCAATGAAGGGGACAACCAAACTACTGGCAAAAAACGAAAATCAACAAGCAAAACAAGTACTATAAAGGATACGTTTGCTGAAAATAATAAGCTGATAATTTCTACTTTGCAGATGGCTGAAGAGGGGCGTATGAAACGCCATGAAATGGATTGTGTTTTGATTGAAGAGCGTCACAAAAAAGATTGTGTTTTGATTGAACAACGCATGCAAAAGGAAGAGTTAAATGAAGAGAGGCTGATCAAAATTGAAGAACAAAAGATCAATGTGCAGTTGAACTTAGTTTCAGCTTTAAATTCCATTGGACAAGCAATGATGAAGATTAGTGATTCATTTTGAAATGAGGCAACTCTTCAAGTTATCTTGAGAACATATACATGCAGCTCTGGTTGTTTTGTTTCCTTTATGTAATCCTTATGGCATTGATAATAAAACTTTTTGATCTTCAAAGTCCAATTTGTTCCAATGATTTTAAATCTCAAGTTCTTCTTTTATATGCATTACCTATATAAGGAGGTGTTGAAGATAATAGAACATTTGTGAAGTCTGATTTCATACAAGGAATAATGAGGCAAGTGTTTGTATTATTGTAGATTAATGAATGAATGTGGAGTTTCTACATTTGTGATCTATATCAAGGATGCTATTTCCAGGCTCCTCATACTTGATCTGTCACTACAATATTGAACTATTACTAAAATATTGAACTATTGCTGTACATCTATCCCAGCTGTACATCCTACTGATCAGTTTTGACGCTAGAACATCAATGTTGCCACATTCTTTTTTCTCCATGATTGGATATTGTTAGATATTGGCAAAAGGATGGATAAGACAGATATACAAACCTTAAATGCTCCACTCTATTGGAACAACACCAGCCTCTTATCAAGGACTATAAATGGTACTGGAGTAGGAATAATGTTCTGCAATAATGGATAAAAGTTAAAACTAAGCATTTATTTATTCTCCGTTCTATACACATTACAGCACCAACTGGGTAGATGGGTGGATGTCACACTATGAATTATGCTCTACAATAATGGATAAAAATGCTCCTTAATTTTGTATCATACTATGGTGACACGTTAAAGACACTTGATTGGGTAGACATTCATCCTATTCCATTTTGCTATAATAGATAGAACATTATTTTCAACCAACCACTCTAAACAAGTTAACAGTAATTGATAAGGGATTCCTACTTTTCTCTGTTGGATAACTCAGATTCAATGCAATTCCCACTTCTTTAGGTCCCAACACAACTGTTGGCCTATTGTAATAACTCGCCCATGGAAAACTAATGTGACAATACATAAGAATATCCACACAAAATAATGATTCTTGTTCTTAGGAACTGTGATTAGGAACTGTGATTACTGGCTGCTATAGCTTTTTTGTATGTGCTTAGGAACTGTGATTACTTGGAGTTTTCTTGAATATTTGAAGCTAACTTTAAGATGCACTCCTCTCAGTTGTATGGCTGCAAATTGTACTACTTTCAGGAAACTTGTATTGATTGCAAATCTTGATATTCCTTTCCTGCTTTAGGACATTACTTCAATTTATATGATGTCATGCAATCTCTTGAAGGCATAGAATCCAAGGAAGTAACAAGTAATTCCATTGTATATTGACTAAAGCTCTTTTTTGTAGGGAGGAGTACACATTTCAGGTTTTTTATATTCCTATTTGTAAGAGGCATTCTTCAATTGCACAATGGATCATCATGCAAGGCAAAAAATGAAATTCCTCCTAGCATGTGCAACAACAATTATTCAATTAGCATTGCAAATTTGGAATGATCTTCAAGACTCAACCAATATTCGACGCATATCAAAGAAGCGTAAGCTACATTCATTTATTCCATCACACTCCACCAATCCAGAGGATGAAAACATGGATATGGAGACTTTTTAATTACTAGTGGGCAAGAGAATTTGGTTCGTGAAACAGATTTTCAATTTCTCAATGGAGAGGTAGGATACAAGGAGAATGGTATGTAAAACCTCGTTCCTTGCATTGGTGGAATCACTATATATTTGAAGTTAAATGTGATGATCAACGGTTTCGCAACATATTTAGGTTGCCTTATGAACTATTTGAATCTCTTTGTGAATCCTTGCATGAAGACCTTAGTCAAGGTGACATACCTTTTTCATTCGTCACATCTATAAAGAGTAGAGTGTTTCCTGTTGAAAAACAAGTGGCCATTGCAGTGCTACGACTATCCTCTGGGATGACAATGATAAACATCAGTGAACTTTTTGGGTGTGGAAAGTCAACTATTGTAAGAACTGTGAATAAGTTTATTAATGCAATGCAACATCGATTTCATAGGAACATCCAATGGCCAAACAATCAATTGGATCTTGAAATTTTGAAGGAAGGATTTCGCCAAAGACAAGGCTTTCCGAATTGTTGTGGGGTTATAGATGTAACTCACATTCAATTCCGACTTCCAGCCAATGAGTGTTCAGCTGATTGGTATGATAGAGATCACAACTACAACATGTCCTTACAAGCCATTGTTGATAGCAATATGCGTTTTATAGATGTTTTTACAGGATGGCCTGGTTCTGTTAATGATGCTAGACTATTGCGAAATTCTTCTTTCTTCAAATTGTGTGAAGGTGGACAAAGGTTAAATGGTCATTCCGTTTCCATTGGTTCTTCCAACATGAGAGAGTACATTATAGGTGATGGCGGATATCCATTATTGCCATGGTTAATCACACCTTTCAGTGGATCTTTGACAGCTAGTCAAAGAGAATATAACTTTAAGTTGTCCTCGACACGTATTGTTGTTGAGTGTGCATTTGGGAGGTTAAAGAATACATGGCGAATCCTACAATCTAGAATTTGTCAGCCTAATTTACAAATGCTACCGAAAACTATTCTTGTGTGTTGCATATTGCATAATATGATGTTAGCTTTAGTGGAAGATGAACCCAATGGAATTGAAGTTGTTGACAATGCAAACTATGTGCATACCAATGAATTGGGAGCTGATCCAGTTGCAACATTATCTCGGGAAGCCTTAATGGATTTTGTTAATGGTGATGACAATCTTATATGTGTAAGGTATAAGTCTGAAAATTGCAGTTTTGTCTTCCTTTTACCAATTTTTTAAAAGATTGTTTTTAGTTTAATTACTGACAATGTGTTTATATTATTGCAGACATGAATAGATCAAAAAGTAGACATTAAGATTCCAGTTCTGGTTGGATTTTTAAAGCTTTCCAGTCCAAGATAAAATATAAGGATATGGTTAAAAGTTCTCAACAAGGGTTGCATGTTAATCCTGCAACGTTGTCAAGATCTATGGCCTTTCAGGAAAACTGCTAGAGCTTCTTTGTCCCTTTTTCCCTTTATTGAAAAACACTCATTTTCTCTTTAAATAAAGTATAAAAAGCTTTAGAACAGGCAAGATTGGTCGAGTGACTTTGTCATACGATGAAGAGGCTTGCCAGTAAAGTGGAATGGTGGAATTGAACTTTGTATTAGAATGATATTAGATTCCAGTTTGTTTTTTTTATCAAGGTTTAGAATGATATTAGAATGATATTCGTATTTTGTACCTTTCTTATTTCAAATTTGTGTGTCTAGAATTATTGGTGGTGACAACCCAAGTTCGTTTGCAGCTTTGTAACAACATGCAGATTTATTCTTTTCCATGGTTTCATACGCAATCCTGGCTTTGGACTTTGGTTGTGTAATCACCATTTTCTCATTCCACACCGTTTTCTTTTGCCTTTGCTTTTTCAGCACAGACAATCTTCTGAATTATATTCGGATATGAGGCTTTATGCTCGCTGCTAGATAGTTGCAGGAGTGCAAAGTTATGGGATTGGAACTCCAAGAGGACCTTGTTTGTGTTGCTTGTCATGCTAGTAGTGCTCTATGAATGTAAAGTTTGTTGTTGCAACTTGAAAGTGGACACTCTGATGGGAGGCATGTAGTAGTATATTTTGGTTAAAGTAGTATAAATTATAGTACATCTCTACAAAGAACGGAAATATGCTTCAGAAAACAAGGGAAATATTGTGGCTCAAATAATGTATTGATACAGGCTTCAATAGATTTTAGCATTAGTCAGCAATGGAATATAGTTGCATTATCTTGATTTATCTGCTACATAAATATGGGTTGCAGTGCTAGGAAGAAACTCATAAATGAGGCATACTTTTGTTAGGAATGGAGAAGCTTGCAAATATCAGCAGTGATGGAAATGAAGGTATGCTGATACTATTAGTAGTTCACATTGTGGGCTGTAGGTTTACAGCTGTGATGTATTTCTAATGTTAAATGTGGGAACTGGTACTCATGCAAGAAGCAAATGGCCTTGAGGTATCATGGATGTACACACAACTGATACATAGGGAAACATTATGGATATACTCGACGTTCTGTCTCTCTCCCTTGCTGCCCAGAATTTTTCTTCGGATCCTCGATCTTGTGATCTTATTGAAGCCATACATTCTCTCCTGCTGGTCAATTCCATTGTATACAAAATAGGAATCAATGCATCTATCCATGTTACATATTCAATATAGTCTCAATGATCTATAGGGAGAGAAATGACATGGATGTTACGCTCTCAGCTGAAAGGTTGTGAGAAAACATCCTACTTTACATTGCAATTGAGCGTATTCATGTTGTTTCTCTCCATCTGTCGATTGTGTAAATATCCTGAATGTCTTTGAGAACAATAGGGACAGGGAGTGGGCTTTGATGTGACCGCCTTTAGGCGAGTTCGAAATCCATTTTGTGAGATCCAACTGCGCAGACAATGGTTAAAGCGGGTAAAGGCTGAGCCAAAAACAATTACCATGGGACCATAATCGTGGCAAACAATCCTGAAATTATCTCTGCAGCACCCGCTCTATTTTTTAGGAGCAGCGGGTCCATGGGACCACTAGGTTAGTAGGCACTAGAGTGAAACATCCCTTCTTGTTTCTAACACCAGAGAAGTTAGCTAGGAAGCTTGTTATGCCAGAAGTGAAACATTCCTTGTTGTTTTTGACACCATCTATAAATCAGACGACAAAGATTTAACGTACAAATTTTGAGATGAAATCGGACGGCAAAAAGCAAAGTGCATGTAGTATTGTGCAGGAAAATGACAGGTCTGCATTGGAGAGCACTTAACCCGGTTTGGTGGGTTTTTTCTGCCGCTAGTCTTTTATTTAGAGTTTTGGGGTTTGTAGCTCGTGTGAGCTCTAATTCGAGCTGGGTTTCATCGTTCTTGTTTGCTGCTCATTGCTGAAGAAGGAAACTCTAGTTTTCGTACTAAAAAAAAACCAGCTCCAGCCTACTACAGTCGCCATTGAACGGTAAGCTTTATATTTGCTGTAGATCTGTGTTTTGTGTTTGACCCAGATTTTGGGTTTTGTGCATATGAATCTCCATTTTTAAAATCTGGTTTGGCTTTGTCAATGTACTTAGTGCTTTCATCTTTTGCTAATGTGGGTTCGCCATTTAATTTTTTTCCTGCGCCCAGATCTGTGCGTTGTTTCATTTTGGGTTCGCTTTGTTTGGAATTTTGTAGATATGTTGCTCTAAGTTGGGTTTCTGAGTAGCATATGCCGTGTACGTCTCGGCTCTCCTTGTAACAGCTCGAGTTCCTGTTACGAACCGAGTTGTGACTTGTGTTTTTGTTTGCTTTAGCCTTATGTGGGTAGCTCGTTGGCACTGAATGGCCACCATACTTCGTGTGACAGCTCGATTATCTTTTTCCTTTAACTGTGCTCTGTGTTGAAGCTCATAGCTCAACCCTCAATGTTTGCATAGCTCGGTGCAAGATCTGAAGGCTTGCATATTTGTTATTAGGAGCTCTACCGTTTACATCCTCCATTACAGCTCCGCTGGCTGGATTTGAATTGGTTGAGCACCACTGGTCTTTTTACGATGACCCAATACTCCAGAAAAGAAAAGGCTCTTCTCCTACAGGTTCGGGTGAGTTTGAACATGTTCTTGAGCCGAGCGTGAACCTGAAGATGAACCTGAACCTGAACCTGAACCTGGCTGGGAATTCGTTATTAGAAAGCAATTCACACTGGATAATGTTGATTTGCAGTTCTGTCCCAGTCCCACCCCTGACAAGGTGAATCGGAAAGCAGACGCATTTATACCATTGACTACCCTCCACTCAATATGCACCACGAGGGCTCGCAGCCGTCCATGTTTGAACATACCGCTGTGATGCACCCTAGTGGTGCATATTGAGTGGAGGGTATCCTCTTTGGAACGGGCTACCCATCATTGAAAATGCACCTATGTATGGTGCGACACCCAAAAAGAGAAATTCCCTCCACAATCCCGATCATGAAAATTTGAGAACAACTTCTTCATTGCTCACTGTCCACACACTTCAAGAATCTTCCATCTATGCCTCATTTGAACAAAGCATTCTCCCACAATACATACATGCATGCAGACCCTTAGCTTAATAAATATTTTTTCTTTGGCACTCAAGTGAGATGGAAACTCTCCATAAGCAAGAAAATGTGAAATACCGACATACCATTCATCAGTTGAACTAAGGAAAAGAACAACAAGAACATCGGCTACTTCTTTGGACAATTATGCATCAACTTCCTCAATAATAAGCTCACATAAGCCTTTACCCAAGACTAGCTTAGTTGGCTTAATATCAAGGTCATATTCTTGAACCTTTGCTACCCAATTTCCTCTCTTAGTTCCAAACTCCTGTTGTGTAAGAATAGACTTGATGGTTGTATCAGGTACAAGCACAACAGAGTGATAATTAAGAATATAAAAACAAAACTACTTGACAACTTTGACCACTACAAAATCATGTTTCTCCATCATAGTATATTTCAATTCATGAGCTTTTAGAACATAGATCATGAATGCAATTATAATTTCATGATCCTTAGAATTTCTCTGAGTTAGCACAACAACCAAGGTACTCTCAAGGGGCATAACAATAGGTGATAAAATCCTTGTTGAAATCAAGACATGCTAAGATGGGTATCTTAGCAATGGCTTTCTTGATACCTTCAAATGCTTATTTACCTTCTAATTCCAACCAAAGCTTTGTTT
Organism: Taxus wallichiana var. yunnanensis; assembly: GCA_018340775.1. Classification (NCBI taxonomy): domain Eukaryota; kingdom Viridiplantae; phylum Streptophyta; class Pinopsida; order Cupressales; family Taxaceae; genus Taxus; species Taxus wallichiana. The sequence continues at coordinate 708,601,986 of CM031242.1, read as the reverse complement.
TCCTTTTATCATGTGAGAAATGCTCATAGTCGCTTATGCAAAATCAGGAATAAATCTCCTTAGGAAGTTTATCTTTCCAAAGAAAGAGTGAACGCCATTTTTGCTTGTGGGAAGAGGGATCTTGCTTGGATTGCTTGAAATTTTTCCTGGATCTATCTTGATTCCCTCCTTGGAGACAATATGTCCTAGCAATTTCCCTTCATGACACAAAAGACAAACTTCTTAGGATTTAGAGAGACTCCATGTTCTTTGCATTTTGGAGGATCTGCTTTCAGGTGCTTGAAAGTGATCTACTCTTGTTTTGAAAAACACAGATCAAATCATCAAGATACATAAAAATGCATTTTCCCTTTAGACTACCAAAATATAAATCCATTTCCCTCTAAAAAGTGGCACCAAAGCATTGATAAGACCAAATGACATTCTTTTGTAGGCAAAGGTGCCCCAAGGAGTAGTGAAAGCCATTTTGTGCCGATCACGGGGTACTGAATTCCACTTGATTGTATCCTGAGAATCCATCAAGCATAGACAACATTTCAGAGCCCGTGATAGCTTGCAAAACATGATCCATGATGGGGAGAGGATAGTTGTCTTTCAAAGAGGCCTAATTTAAATTCCTGAAATCCACACGATGTGAATCTCATTGTTCTTCTTCTTGACAGCACAATATTAGTAATCCATGTTGAATGATGTATGGGGAAGATGATCTTTGCCTTCAAAACTTCTAGATCTCTTGAAAAATAATGTCAACAACCTTAGGATTGTATTTCCTTTCCTTCGCTTGAAAAGTTTGATCCCGAGGTTTTAGAGGAATAAAGTGTTGCATCTCCTTTGGTTAAAAATCCTTGAGATCATCATAGGAATAAGCAAGAACATCAACATACCTTTTAATTGATTTACTACTTTATTCTTCTCATCTTGAGTGTAGTAATTTCCAATGTTCACCATCTTGGGTTCATCAAGACTCCGATATTAACCTTTTCACATCCAAAGAAATTTTTGAGCACCTTGAGAAGCTTTAGATTTAACGTACCTATTGTTTATCAAATAGATCTTCCAAACGCACTAGCAACCCTTTAGGGATCTTGTTACCTTTCAATTTGATGCAACCATCTTGATCTATCTCTTCCTTGATATCTCCTTCATTAGAGGATACACACTCTCTTGCAAGGTCTCACTTCCTTCAAAATACAACCGATCAAAATTATCCCTAAGCTCCAAGAAGAAGAGAAAGTGTTGATCATAATTGAAAACCTACCAATTTTTTGCATTATCTGGTACACTTGACCTATGAATCATTTCAATAGTAAACTTCTCCCGAGAGAAATTTGGGTGAGGAATCAACAAAGATCCTAAGACAACTAGAAAATCATTCTAGTATTCTTCTTCTTAAGTACAACTTCAATGGAGAAAGCATCGAGGAACTCAATGGAGTCCCGAAAATGTTTCTATATTGCTTCAACCTTCTATTCTTGACTTGGTAGAGATCTCTTACTTATTTCACCACGAGAAAAAATTCTTCACTCCCATTTCTTTTGCCATGTTCAACCCAAGGATGAGAGCCTCATACTCAGCTGTATTATTTGTATTTTCAAAGTAAATCTTGAAAGAGAATGGATGAATCTTCCCTTCTGGAGAGATCAACACCACACCAGCTCTAAAACCATATGAAGAACAGCTTCCATCAAATTCCAAAGTCCAAATGCCATTGAGATCATGAGTACTCCTTTGGGAAGATTTTCCTCATCGTCGACATGATCATATAGTTACCATGGCCTATATCCTCATAGAGTATTTGTGCTTTTGGATCATCAATATTTTGCAAAATATACTCAATTTGCTTCTCAGGTAGCAACTTCTTCATTTTTCCATTGACCGGGATCAAAGCATGCGACCAATCCATTTGAATCTCACCTCCTACATCCTTACAGAAATTCCTACTCAAAGAACATACCATATGAGGGAGGAATATCAACTACCAAAATAGTGGTTTGAGACCCTTTTCTCTGGAAAAGCAACAAAAACTACTTGTGCATCTTTAATTCTCCCAACCAAAGGTACTTCTCTACTCTCCATGGAATAGTAGGAACCAAAGGTGTGTGTTAGAGTCGGGGTCCAAAGCATGAGCTACCTTTGCATGCATTACATTGTCGATGCTCCTAAGTCTATACCAAAATTACCGAGTTTATGGCTAGCTATGAGGAGAGTCACATAGAAAGTTTTAATTTTTCATCAAGGGAAGTGATCGTGCAACCATAAGACTTGGTTGAGGTGAGGAAGGAGGAGTGGGTAAAAGACCTTTAGAAGAATTGGGTGAAACTTTGGATTTGGAATTGAAAATTTTACCATCTTAGAAAAATATTTTGGATGGGTCTAGTAAAATTCTGCCTCTGATATTTGGATCTTGGTCTTTTTGAGGTGATCAATGATATCAAAAGATCCAGAGGTGGATGGGGAATCATTACCAGGAGGAGGAGAAACTTTTGATTTATCAACTTTAGGAATTGAAGGACAAGAAGCTTTGGAAACAAAAGTAGAAGGAGGAGGATTAGCATTACTCACCTTTTGTGTAGAGATAGTGGGAATACGAGCTCCTCTTTTTGTAATTACTGGAATAGTTATAGGATGCTCTTTGGATTTCTTAGCAGGTTGCACCACTTTTCTTTTCTATTTGTTTTCTCCCAAGTCATAACAACATATGACTCACTATTCATATCTGCCACTCTTTCATCATATTCATCTTCATTATTCATACCTTCAATGGTGAGGAAATGATCTTGAGATTCACCAAGCTCCTTCTTCTTCATCCGGTTCTTCATAGTATTCATTAACCTCTTTATCATTAGGTTCTTGAACTTCACAAGTTGCATTGACTGGAACCTTGAGGGGTGGGCCTTCAATAACCAATCTAGTCAAGGAGGAGGTAACTAGTTCCTAGGATGGAAATTCTACCTTGGAATGTCTTGGTATGGAGCATGTTCAACCAGTTGCTTTTTTAATGGAAATGAGATCGTTAGCTAACTTCTACACTAACCGATCTCGAGTTGGATCCAGGAGAAGAGGAATAAGAAGATGCTTTAGATTTAGGAGGTTATCTTCTCAGTTTACTAGACATGATTAAATCATCCTTAACACTGATAGCTAACCTTTGATCAACATCCAGAGTTACAAGGTTAGCCCTCCTTAGTGCATAACTCACTTGAATCGGGCATTGAGGAAGAAACACTTCTAGATCTGATCTACAAGACGAGTGTTTTGTGGAATTTTGTGAATCAACTTGTTGAATTTAGCCACAAAATCCCTCATGGGTTCATGTGGTTCATTTTTGAGGTGTGAAATTTGAGCTAAGAGAGCATGCACATCTTCAACAGGTTTGAAACGTTGCTCAAATTGAGTTGTCAAATCGCTCCAATCGGTGATCGACCCAAAGCAGAAGATGATAGAACCAATCAAAGAACATTGTCTTGTAGTGTTTCCACAAAGATCCTGATAGAAACGTCTTCATGTTCAACCCCAAGAACCCCACATGCAACAATGAAGGCTCGCAATGTGTTCATCTGGGTGTATTTTCCCATCACCTCGGAATTTAGGAAAACTTTTTCTGTTACCCCTAGGTAACTCATGCAATGGATGAGGAAGAGTAAGAGGCCCAACCCGTTGTCCCCAAGGCAAAGGGGCTGCCATCTGTGGGAAGATTTTCTGAAGTGAAAAAGCAACACCAGAAAGCACCAAAGCATGGAGGTTAGGACTAATTTGATCCTGGGAATGCTATTCCCGAAATTTCTATCTTTAGTAGGAGGAGTGCTTGTAGAGACCACGTTCTTCTACTTATTCTTGATGAAGGGAGAGGGAAGCCTTGTTGCTCCAGAAGTTGAAAATGAGAATCTTCTATTCCGAGAGCCTTTTTACTTCGTGTATAATGTAGAGTCACTAGATCAAAAATGATCTTGAAGTTATTCTTTTAGAAAGGGATACGAAATCCCCAACAGAGTCACCAAAAATTGTTGGGTTTTAAAATGATATTTTAATAAACCACAGTTAGGGGACAACAAGTCCCTCCTCTTTAATGGGAGAGGTTCCCTTATTGAAATAAAAAGAAAAACTTATATACAAATGTACAACTTTCAAAGTGTGGAATCCTATACTTTAAAACGTTTTATGCCCAAAAGATCATCAATATAAAAGAATGGAAGAATTAATGAGATGAGAGAGGAAGAACATAACAATACTTTCAAAAATATAGATGGCGAGTATAATCTTACATGTATTTGAACAAATGAGATACATAATAGAATCATTCACTTTCATAAAAATATAATCCCATTGACACAAAGTTCCGTAAATCATATAAATAAGAACAAAAAAATTCTTATCATGTAAAGATGGATGATTCGCAAATTTCAAACAAGGAAAGAAGGAGGAGCAGAGAAGAAAGAAAAACTTCGTATTGATTACTTTTGGATCTCATTACATTTCAAGAATGTAAGGATTCACCCTTTTTGCACCTCCAATTCATGCCTTTATAACACTCATTATACATCAAAGCTTTCCCCCCAAGAAAATAATATTCCAGAAGAATACTTTGTTAGTTACAGAGTTGTTTCCAGAAAGTGATGTTTAACAAATTTACACTCGAGAGCTACCAGGTGTACAAATGATCATTCCTTTCAATCATTTCCACTTGTTGCTTTTACTAGGGCACCTGGTTATCACTTTTTGGCAACATTCTCATCATCGCTTTGATCATGCAACCTCCTCCGCATCTTGCTTTGATGGATCCGGAATTTTTCTCGCAGTGCCCAAGAAATTCCAATTCAAAACATCAACCTTCATATTCCTCAGATTCACAATTTTAGCTCCACAAAAATTCAGATTTGCACTTCACTGATAAAAACGACAAGGGATCATTAGATTAACAATGAAAAATGATGCACGCTCACATCTCCTAAAGTATTGGCGTGTTAATGGAGGAAAAACTAAATGCATCGTGCCACAGCGTTAAACTACTTTTGTAACTTTAAATTTGAGCCATTCATCTTGCTTTCGCAAGATTTGAATTTGATCTATCCATGTGGAAGAGATTTACTAAAGGGGGCTTGGGGAAAACTTTTATATTTTGTGCCTTTTTAGAGAAATGGAATTTCAAAGCATTTCGGCCCGCCCATCCGCTTCTCACATGCCCGACATGTGGATTTACTTGAGTGGCAATGAATTCATGGATCACTTTTATAATTTTAACTCTTTTTAATGAAAAATCTCAAAACCTAAAAGTTCTCCACTTCCCGCTTCCCCACTTTGACTTTTCAATGTGGAATCAAGACCCCCAATGGAGTTGTGGATCATTTTATAAATTTAACTCACTTTTGGAAATAAAACAAAATTCCCAAAAAGCTCGATGGCCGGCTTTGCCTTCTTTTGACTTTTAATGCGGGCTCAACATTTGAATTTATCTAGGAATGAGCAGGGGTTACGGTTCAACTTATCACTTTATGCCTTTTATGGAAACAAAGCCAAAATTCCTAAAGTGTCTCAACAACCCGCTCTCCACTTTTGACTTTTCAACACAGCATCGACACGTGGCATCCCCTGGATGCCATCGAGGCTTGCGCTTCACTTTTATAACTTAACTCGTTTTCACCACAATGCCTCAAAATAAAAAAGGGCCCGCCTTTTTCCAAATAACCAATCGGGATCTTTCGAGCCACGAGCCAATTGACACTTTGCGAAAATAACCAAAAAAGGATAAGTTCACAAAAAGGGCACGTTGCTTCATACTTTTAACAACCAATCGAGTCCTTCGGGCGCGGGCCAATCTAACACTTTTTCCAAAATAACAAAAGTGACAAGTTCGCAAAAGAACTTGTCTACCGCATCCATTAGATATGTCCACGTACTCCATGGATGCTAGGACCAAAATTGATGGGGAAGAAACGATCGTCACCATGACTATGGAAAAATGCAGAGAAGAAGAAAATCTCCACCATTTACGCCTCGAATTTCAAATTTATTTCGCGAAAAGAGAAATTGCAAACAATACAAGGTTTGATGATCCACGGCCATAGAAAAGATTGAAATTTTCATTCAAATGATGACAACAATAGAATTTTCATGCATCCAGATAGAAAACGGAAATTTATCAAACCACGTGATGGAGAATTTTAACAACTTCAAAGCATGAACTTCTCTATCTCTCCGGACATCTTACTTCGCTTTAAACATTTCTCAATGGCACCAACTCAAAATTTTCGATTTAGAATTGGAAAATGAGGGGGATTTTGAGGGCGAAAACAAGTCCGAAGATGTTCCCTTTTAGTTTTGAGTAGATGTGGATTATAAAAGAACACCCAGGGATGGTAGAGCAATGGTGGAATCATTGTCCCAAAACAAAATTAACCAAGGTGTTTTCATGCAAAATGACAAGCATAAAATTTTGAAACTTTCAAGCATGACAATTAAGCCTACATTACAAAATTTTGCTTCCCAATCACACTAAGCCCCTCCCCGGTCAACTTGTATGCAATGACACCATCAATCTAGATCCGAGGAAGGAAATAAGGATGCTTTCAAGGATTCCTTAATATGAAAGGAAGTGTGATAAAGTTTATGGATGAATTTAATGAAGTTTAGTGAAAGACAAGTCTTTTTGGAGGCCTAAAAAGGCCAATTTTTGTCATTCTGAAGCTAATATGCATCCTCCTAAGAGTTCAAGAAATATATAAAACATCTAAAGGTGATTTCAGGGATTCTTGAAGGTGTTGGAGGAAATTTAGGAATATTTAGGAAATAATTTCTCATTTAGGGACAATTTATTCAACATCGGGTTTTCTAGGTGCAAGGAATGAATATCCTAATGGTGAAATCTGACTTTTATGGATAATTCTAGGAATTTCGAATGATTTAAGAGGAAATAAAATAGGAATTGAAAATCTATGAGAATTGTTTAGAAGGTAGGAACATCAATTTTTATATAAGGCTTAAAGGTTTCATGAAGCATTTCAAAACATGCAATTGCCCTCTCAGTTCCCAAAAAAGGGCCTAAATTTTTAATTTCAGGAATATTAAAGTCTTTTAAATAGTTCCATTGATCTTAAAATGTGTTTTTGAGTCAAAATAATATAATATTTTACCCCAAAACATTATCTTAAGCCTTCGAGGTGAAAAACTCCACTTTAGTGTTTATTTTTGGACATAAGATGCAAATACTAACTTTCCAAATGCTCCTACTCATACTTTTTTGTCCCTTGTGTCCCCATGTCCCCCAAGGGACAAGGGGGACAAAAAGTGAAACATTATTCACCTCCACAAGTTGCACTTTGTTCCCTTTTTGTCCCCACTGTTTCTTTCATCCCCACTGGTGTAAGGGGGACATGAGAGGCACAAAAGTGTGACCTCACTCCATATCCTAGGTCACACTTTTATGTCCTTTGTGTCCCCTCTATCCCCATGGAGACAAGGGGAAAAGAAAGTGTGACCTAATCCATGATAAATCTCTTGGACCCCACGTGATCTCTCATAACTCTACAGTGCATTCTCACAACCCCCATAATTCATTCTCGGCGCCCTCATATCATTCAACTCACTCCACATACTCACTTTGTCATCATCTTTCTCTAATTTTCCCCTTTTTGTCCTCGTGTCACTTATGTCCCCATTGCACCATTTTTAAACTCTCCTCAAACTCCATTTTAACTCAGGTTTGATGTGTAGTTAGCAGGATGAGTTAAAAACTTCATAAAACTCATTTAAACTTCTCTCTCACCACACAAGTTGCCATTTTATGAGGATTACTTGTTGTAACACCATCCAAAATCCATTTTAATCTAGAGATGTTTCCAAAATTCTTTCAGAACATCCATAGCCACCAAAAATGAATATTTGAACATAACTTTTCAATCGAGAGTCTGATCACCTTGAAAGTTTTCTAGAATCTCCCTCTCCAAAATGACTTTGGGAAGATTGTAACAAAAAAATTATTGATGCCCTAGGTTTTTCAAACCAAAAAATGAAATATCAAACCCTAAAACCCACCTTTTTAATTTCCCAAGGATTCAATAGATGAAAATGATGAAATTAGGAACAAAAGATCCTAAGCGCAAAACATAAAGATTTTGACAAAGGGGTTTCATTACAACCCGACATTTGAAAGTGTAGTTTATAAAAATAACATGTGTTTTAAACATTGGGTGGCTAAAAATAGTAAGTTTCTCAAACCATGAATTCCCAACATTTGTAATATCTTGAATAAATGAGAAACATCGAAAATGGGAAATTCAAGAATGTTTTTAAAAATAATAGTATTTGGGAAAGTGGGCAACTAAAAATAGTAAACCTTTATCAAATGTAATAATCCAAATGAGATAGAAATATCGAAGACAAGAACAATGAAAATTTCTAAAAATAATAGTCCTGGATAGGACCTGCTAAAAATAGTAAGTCTTAGAATTGAGCCCAAAAGCCATGACAACTCTCATTCTCGCTTTATATTTTTTTCCATCACCGCAAGGATGAGAAGCTATTTTTTGCCCGAATAGGAAAAACCTCCCACAAGATCTCAAAGTATCGGGCTTCCGAGGTGATCTCTCAAAGAGACAACTTGATGCAAGAAGTTAGAATGACTAGAAAATATCACCATGAGTGATGTTAAACATCATCTTAGGCTCCCAAAGAATGCACATACCTCCTTTGAGTGTTTTTAAACACTTAATCAATGTTTGTGATGATATTAATGTAATTTTTAGGTCAAAAACATGTGATTCATCCTCAAGTTCCATTCAAAGATCAATACTTATATCTGGAGAAGGAAATCCATTTCCACGAGGAGAAAATTGAGCAAAGGTGTCTAGATGTTGTAGGCATGTTTCCACTCAGGTGACATCTTGGTCAAGGAAGTGAATTGTGAAGTGAAAAAGGGTGTCATCATGTTCAAAAGTGAAATGGGAAGCTCATGGAGCAAGTTGAGGGTCATCATATCCTGAATCTATCGTCATGTCCAAATCTCTCGAGAAGCAAGTCAAAGTGATCTAATCAGGTTATCGAGGTACTCAAAGCCATCATATGTGAAGGATCAAGAAATCATCTTTTCCCATGGGAGGCATATGAGCAATAAGGTATGTAAGCATCCCAAATCTGATTTCATTCAAGAAGTACTCTAGAGTCAAGAAGGGTAAATGGGTGATCTTCATGTGAAGCACCATGTATGCAAGAATGAGAAACCATATCAGTTTCACTTGATTCCATTCACATAATAGTGTTATTAAACACTCATTCAACACCTTATAGTGTCATCACACCTTAATGAAGAAGCACATTTCAATTACATCATTTTGGTTCAATGGATGGCCATAAGAAAATAATCTCATTCAGGAGTAATCCTTCTAAAAGGTGAAGACATATCTCAAGGTAGGTGACATGAAATCATGAAATGGTTTGAGCATCATAGAGTTGATTCTTGATCACAAAGGAGAATTGTGAAGGCCTAAGAAGTAAGAAAGTGATCCTCACTCCCGCCGAGTGATTAGAAGGAGATTATCATGTTCCCATCATTGTGTAGATATCATAACAATGTTCTTAAACACTTATTCAATGCCTTGGAATGTTTCTTGCATCTCATGGAAGGAGGACGATATGCAATCAAAACATTTCAAGAAAAGGGTTATCGAGGTCAGAATATCATTCATACAACATTTCCTTAAAATTCCATCGAAAGCTTCATCCTCATCAGCCTTTTTTCAACTCTATCTCTCTCCTTCACTCTTCTCATATTCTAATTTTCCATTAGGAATGTAATTTTTTTGATTTCATCCTATACTTAAGTGACCTCCAACAATAACATTATAAGTGCTATTTTTCACTAATAAGAAAAATACTCACGTTTATATTCTAGGATTATGGAGGGTCACAAGTGATGGAGATAGGTGAAAAGTCATGTGGGGGTAGATGAAGAGTCATTTTTGTATGTTACGATTGAAAGGATTCTCCATTCGTAAAGATGTTGACAATTGTTTATTGATTGTATGTTGTTGAGATTTACCACTACTACATTAAGCAATAAAATCTACATTTCCTCTATTTTGTCTATGTTCCTCTACTCTCTCTCCCTCTAATTTCCAACTTTGTAAACATGATGATCTTGTAAAACCAAGAAAGGTTTCAACACCTTTGATAAATGAATCAATAGAATTATGTGTCTATGATTTATTAGTCTTATCATTTTTAACATTGTTTCTAATCAATGTGGACCCACTTTGGTTGATGCATATGAATTTTGTAAGCCTACTCACGACATCAAACTATTCTCTAATTATTTCCTAACTCCCTTTACCTCTCCTCACAAAATATTCCTCCTTATACTCCATACGAGCACTTGCCACATGTTTAGTGGAGTATTCTGTGTGATTTCCATCCCAACGATGACCCCAAATTTTCGAGGTAGTTTACATTCAATAATGGGAATCCCCCATTTAAAATAAGGAGGGCTTAGTTTCCATGAATGTTGGTGGAAACCAATAATTTTCACTACGACAACTTATTTCACCAACATAAGGCCTATTATTTCAACACCGAGTTGAAATACTTGAAAACTACATTAAATATTGAAATCACCACTCATTCAAAAATAATGTTTTCTCATAAGCTATAACTATAATATTTGAAGACAATCAATTTATATATTCAAAACTCTAGACCAACGAACCAAATGTTGACAACTTATAAAGCACTACTAATGGCATTAGTGGAATTTTATGCTAGAGAGGAAATCTATTAGAGCTTGAATCCAAGAGAAACATGGCTAGAGGCTAGTCATAAAAACACTAAATGTTTCCACTTGTACAAAAATGTAAAAAGATAAATGTTTAAAATCAACAATATTGTAAATCAGGATAACATAGACTTGGAAAATACTTTGGAAATAAGAAAGGAAGTGGTAACTTTGAAAATATTCTACAAGAACCCTCGGTTCTAAATGATGAAGACATATCCTCCTTTTTAGAGAATAACTCTCGGTGGCTCCTCAAGAAACACAAACTTAATGGATTCCTTCAATAAAGAGGATATAAAGGAAATGGTTCATGACATGGGTCATAATAAACCTCCTAGTCTAGATGATTTTGCGATATTATTTTACCGTAAGTTTTGGAACTTGCTAGATGTTCAAAGCATCTACTTGCTAAACTTGTTTAATTAATAACACAAGAAGGAATTCCTTCTCAAGTGCGGACTTGTGACTTGAAGAAATATTTGGAAGAGATTCAACTATTCATCTACTTCTACTTCTAACATTATCTCTAATCTACCTAATCTAACATTTGTAGGAAAAAGGAGAAGATAATAACATAAAAGAGAAAGTTGATGCACTAAGAGAGAAATATGAATCTTCCTTCTACTCCATGTTTTAGGATAGTACAATATATAAAACCAATGTAAATATAATCCACACCCACCTTTATCAAATCTTAACAGTATAATAGATCAAAGAGACAAGAGGTAAGAGTAGGTTAGATATAAGCCATGACTCAACTATTGCCCAACTATACACAATTCTATTAAACCGTAAAAAGAGGCCTAAATGCATTACATTTTCCAATATAGATACTAAGACATCACACTAAGAAAATGAGAATTCAAGAGGAGAGAAGAACCAACCAAACAACCCTTAGAGTAGAACATCATTTTCTCTTTATATAATGAAAATGGAGGGAAAAGAGGATTTGAAAGAAGTGAAGGAAACATAAGGGAAACATGGTAAATCATCCCTTCATAGAGAAAATATGGGATTATAGCATTGACAATACATATAAAGGGGGAAAACTTGTTTTAATAATCTATAATTAGGAAATGTCACGTGTCTTGAGCTCCATATTGTATGCCCCTTTTTGCATTGCATTAGGTTGATCATTATGTTTTGTAGCTATTCTAGGTGACATAGTGAGATATATGATCATAAAAATTATTGTGACCTAGGGAGATGCTTAGTACATAAATACGAGATGAAAATATTTGACTTAAGTGATCTTTGGCTTGGGAGAAGAGAGGAGCAGGATCGATAACATAGTGGCATGAAAGGGATGTTATACATCGGAGAAAAATATTTGTAGACCATCATACAAGCAAAATAAGGTAGGAAGGGTATTGTTTCACTTGTTTATAACCAAAACAACAAGGTGCATGTTGCCAAACTATTTAGGATGTCAAAGAGAAAGAACCACGTCAAGATATAATGTTCCATGATATGGAGAGATGAATACATGCATTCGCAAAGGTGGTATAAAGATGTAAAGTGGTGCGGTAGAGTTCATGAGCCCCACTTAATAACTTGTCGTTGGTTTGTGGCTTTGAAGGTGGTTCACAACTTAGGAAGAGTTAAATGTAGTGCATTATGACTTGGATTAGTGTTTTGTGGATTGGTTAGAATAGTGTGGCTTCATGCAAACATTCATGACTTTAGTAGTTCTTCATGGAAAAGGACGTGGTTAACGATATGGTATAGTGGGAAAAAATGAAGGTTAGAAAGGAAAGAGAGGAAGAAATGAGATGAAGATGAGGGGAATTAAAATGAGGGAGTGGTGAGTTAGCAATAAATGATTAGGAACAAATTTTTTTAGCTTGCATGGATTTATAATTAACATAAAAGAATGTATTGGGGATTTGTTATCCAAAATACCCCCTGAATATTTTAATAACTTGCGATTCCATCTTTGACTTGGGGAGTAAAATTGATCATGAAAGGAAAATTCACATTTTGGAAAGGTTGTAGTGGTTCAGGGCATTTACTCTCCTCCTTGTAAATCCATTCAGCCCACACTTAGAAAAAATATTTTTGAGAAATCTGGAAAAATTAGCTAAGTATAAAAAAATTCCTTTGTGTTGGGTTTTCAGGTTTCACTTACATTAGAACATCACAAGGTAATTATAACTTTTATGCAATCTGTTCTCTACTTATGAAACCCAATGGTCTCCAATGTTTCGGGTTTTTGGGTTCCTTTGACATCAAAACATTGCGACACATTTACATATCATATGTTACTTGTCTTGGTCCCGGAACCCAATTTCCTTTGTGTCAATTTTTTGGGGGTCAACGACATCCACATATGTCAAACATGTTTTATGTTGGTGACCTCCGATTCATTAAAGGCACTCCTCTTTGTTTTGATCTCTTGGGTTACTTCGGCAAGTATTGTTCCCAACAAGATTATGGGTTTCTCATGGTGCAAAGCAGGGTCAAAGTTATGGCAGCTTTTTCCTTTGTGTTAGGTTTCCGAGGATGTTTGGCATGGCCGCAAACTTGACAGAGGCATGATTTAACAGCTCAACCACTCACATTTATTGAAGTATGGCACCTTAAACTTCAAATGGCCATAAATTTCTCCTTGTAACTTTGATTTTCAACTAATTAGACTTTTGGAAAGGTCTTGTCATGTACTAAACCAAACAAAATGGATTTATTAAATTTTATGAGGATAGGTTGGTGAAAAGGAGTAAATACATTCACCACATTAAAAGAACAACTCCAGTAGCTCAACCACCAAATATAATGAAGTATGGCCCATTCCTTATCCTAGAAGTAAAATACCATGGGGAATGAACTTGACATGGTACTCATACCTATTTTAAGGTATTCAATGCATCTTGTTGGTGGTTAAAGAAGAAAATATGAGTTACCTCCATTTTCCCTCATCTCTTTCTTCCATTCGATATATAAGATAAAATCTCTCACTTGGGGGTGGAGGATGCTAAAAATGTAAAGGAACTATGTTAAAATTATTCCTGAGCAAACTGTGAGTTATAGATCTCTATTTGGGCTTGACAATGTGTTCTTGTGCCTTCTTCACATGTAATGGTCTGTGCATACTTTGAAAGCAATAAAATATTTATTTTGTGGTGTTTTCTCAACCCTAACTTATGTTTTGTTGCATTTCCTTGCCTCTCCATTCTTATTGTTGTATTTTGTGCATGTATTTCTCCTTTGCAGGTTCATTTGGTTGTGTCTCATGGAGAATAAAAGGTAAAATGTTGTTTTGGATCTGTGTCACTCATGTTTGACCTCTCCCTTCTCCATTTTCCTTCTCCCTTTTCCCTCATTAGAGTGTCTTCACCCTTTTTCTTGGTGTTATCACCTTTGTTAGCTTAGGATTTCCCTTTTCACACATCTTTCTCTTCCCCGATCCTTTATATTGTTAGATTAAGATTAGTCGGTTGCTTTCCAGCAGGTAGGAGTAATTTAACATTAGGATTAGGTAGAGGAACCAACGTTATCTAGAGGTTGATCTCACTTTTAAAGTCCCACACTTGTGAGATCATCACATATTAGCAAGAAGTAGGGATATGTAACAAAAAAATCTTAGGGTGCTACTTTTTGTGATAACATGCTTCAAAATGAAATCCATGGGATGTGGAGCACAAGAGATATGAAATGAAATGAATTTTAGCACTTTGTAGCTTGGATAAGAATTTGTATGTTGGCACATGGTTCATGAATTGCTATAGTAAGTTGTGTTATGAAAGAACCTCTACAGTGTGGGACCGATGCATAACAATGCATTGCGATTTGCATGCCTACAGACTTAAGGAAGTACGAACAAATTTATAAAAAGAGATAAGTGCTCAGGTTTTAATTTCTTGAGATCATAAGTTTAACAAAAACAAGAAAGGAACTCATATTAGTTAACATTTTTGGTGACTCACAAAGACACTTTCTTGCTAGGTGTGGAGAACCAATAGATTGTAGCATATATTGGGAAAAGTCCTCAAAGTGATTCACTTGGAGGCTTGAATGCTCTTTAAAATTTCAAAATAGTGAGGGAAAATGACACAATGCCTTGAAAAACATCAAATAAGGGAAACACAAAACAAATAAAGCAAGGCAAGAAACAAATTGTAGAACTATGTACAAAGTGTAACATATACAATCGGGGGTATTACTTGAAAAAATCCAATTAATTGGGATAGAAAAAGGATCTTCATAAATATTTGAAAGCTTAAAATCATTTGATTCCTTGCCTTTGGGTAATATGATGAGGGAAACTCCAAATAGTTTTAAAGTTTGAATGTATGCCAGTTTTGGTCTGATCGTCATCCCAATTCAATAATAGTCCCCAACCTCGAACCTTTGATGGGTGTTGAACTTATCAAAGAACCTTTTCACCACTTATTGATATTGTTGGATTTTATCTATGGAACTCTCCATGACTTCCTAAAAGTGTAATAAGTTTGTAATCTTCATTGTTCTTGGATTGTAATACTCCAACTTGTTGGTTGTCAAATTGGTATTTTAATGAAAGCAACAATCAGGGGATAGAAAGTCCCTCCTCTTTAATGGGAGAGGTTCCTTATTGAAAGAAAGCGAGAAAAACTATTTACAAATGTACAACTTTCATTTTAATGAGGAACTTTGATATCATGAAAGTGTTTTAATACAGAGATAGATTATCAATACAAAAGAATAGAAGAACTAGGGAAAGAGGAAAGGTAGAACATAACAATACTTTGGAAAACATAGATAGAAAAATATATCCTTATACATACTGAGGAAGGATGATATAGAACATAATCATTCACATTAAATCACAAGATATTATTTCATAGACACAAAGTTCCAAAATCACATCTACAAGAACACAAAGTTTCTTAATGTAAGAGATTAATGATTCATAGATTTCAGATAAGCAAGAGAGAGTAATAGAGGCAGATAGAAACAAGAAGGAAGTTCTTTTGTATTGATTTCTTTGAGTTCTATTTACACTTTCAAAAATTATCAGGGTTCCATCCCTTTACAATGATAGCGTGCAGAGCCCAATATATAGCGTATCACGCAGGTTACATTTGGTAATTTTTTCTTTTAATCAAAAGATTAAAAGATTAATTAAGGAAATACATAATATAAAGTCCTTAATCAATTTTACATCAAAAAGTCGCCGAATTTAAAATAAAAGAGGAATGTCAAGAGCCTAAGGTAGAAACATCCGGTTGTGGCTGAGGGGACCCACCGCCTTGAGGATCCGATGCCTGAATATCTTCAATGCCTCAGCTATCTCCATGCCCTTTGGAATTGTCATGTTGGAAGTAGCATGAGTCCATGTGCTAAGGCATTTCTCCATGTCCTTGTCAAATTCAGTATTCTCCAGAAATTCCTTATTGGCCTCGGTTATGGCTGATTGGAGAGAGCAGACATCCTTCATTTTCTCTTTGGTGATTGACTCCTCCTTGAACATATTTTCTTTGACAAAGGCTTTAAACTGAGCCTTGATTTCTTGGAGAGTGAAATAGGAACTGTGGTTTCATCTTGAATATGGCAGTGAATATCTTTGAAGGCAGACACAACACAAGCTTTGAAAGCTTCCCCTTTTTGCCATACATTATTCAATTCTCCCAGTGCATCCTACGAACCTTTATCTTCCACTCGATACTAAAAATCCATGTTCTTGTCAAGTTATTCTTGGCATCATCAAACACATTGTTTGCCAACATGATTTTCTCATCAGACCGACCCATCAAACACATGTCTGCAATATATCCACTCCAGAGTTTCAATTCCTTATCCAAATCTTTGATTGATGAAGTGAATCTCTGCTACAACTTAGACACCTTCTCATAAGTTTTGAAAGCCTCCTCAATGAAGTTTAATCCATCCACATTCATATCATCTACCATTTCCTCAACAACCTTTCAATAAGTAGTATATTTGTGGATGTTTTTGATAGTTTGAACCTCATCTTGGCTGAGAACTATGGGAGGTGGGAGAGCAACCAATGGAGCTGGATCCAAGACTTTATCCTTTTCCAATAATGATCTTATGAAGTTGGAAAGAACTTGGTTATGTTCTTCCAACTGTTCCATGGTTTAATTACCTTTCTCCACTCACTCAATAACCTAGTCATGGTTTCTCTGAGGTTATGAACCTCACTCTCTAGTGTGGATTTTCCCATTAGAATCCTAGAAAGTTCTAAGTCAGAGACCAAAAGAGCCTTCTCCTCTTTATCCACTTTAGGCTTTGCAACTTCCAAGAATTGTTGGCCTTGTGCATCTGTCACCAGTCTTGAGGAGGTCTTTTCTTTCTTTCTTTGGAGGAGGAGGAGTGGTACCAAGTAGGGCTGCCACAACATCAAAATTGGGCATTGTCACTTGGGAAGAAGATTTCCTTTTCTTGTTATCGACTAGGGTTGAACCCAAGCAAAAGAAGAAGAAGAAACAAAGGGGAAAGAGGCCCGAGTGCAAGTGAACTCATGACACTCAAGGTTTGAACCACTGTTGTCTCCAGAGTGGAAGTGAATGCAAATTCAGAAGGATATTTTACTGAAGATTCATTAAACCCTGGAGGCCTAGTCATTTGTTCTTCCTTCTCAACTTCAACAATGGATCGTAGGGGTTTCTTTTGGATCTTTCATCTCTTTATCATCATCTTCAATTAGAATAATGACATTCTCTGGCCCAATAGGCAATTCGATTGCTTGAAGAGCTTATTCTTCCACCGGTTCTTGCTTGACGTCTTTAACCTTCTTCTTCCTCGTAAAATTTTGTGGAGGAAGAAGGGGTAGATAGCTTAGGAACTTTCATTGAAGAATAGGGGAAATTTTTTCGAGTACCTCTGTGTTGGGTGTATGTACTTCCTTTCTAGATGTGGAAGTGTCTCGTGAAGAAGATTTTCCTTTATTCATCCTGAAGGCTTGCATTTTCCTGTCAAACCAGATCTTGGTTCTGATAATGATAGGGTTGATCACCTCCTTCAAATAATCTCTCTCTTTCACAAACCAATCAAGGGTTTCTAGAGGAGTGTGCTTGATTGATATTTCATACTCAATGGAATGCAAGTCTTCATCATCATCTTCAAGCCCTTCAGGAACTTGGTAGAGGTTGAAGTCTATGATCTGTTGAAGAGAAAACCTACCAAAATGTCTCCTTCTAGCCTCAAAATCATCAACACAATCAGCCCAGTAATCCTCAGTGTTAGGATGATGATGATAAGTTATCCTGAGGTTCTGGTCAATGTAGCCCTTGAGATCAAAGCAAGTCCTGGGTTTGAATAAATGGACAGTGAGAGGGGAAATAGTCCTTTCAATATTCTGGCATCCAGAGTTGTCTTGCATGCATAATTCCCCAAAGAAATAGGGAAATGAAGACCAAAAATCTTCTTATCTCGGTAGGTCGATGGAGTTTATCCAAATATCAACACACCTCAACCAAATCCATCTTGTCATTAAGAACATGGGAAGCTTTAGAGTTGTTTCTTCAAAACCAGACTGCCTGATGTATGAGAATTTCTAGAATTGGGTGAAGAAGGCTCCATACTTGGTTATCAAAGTCTTAGCTTCATCAAAGAATCTTCTAGCAGTGTCACCCTCCAAGATTCTCATAATGTACATGGTGAAGGCATCATTTACCCTTCTGAAATTGTGATTACTAGACCTTGAGGGTAAACTAAGGACAATATTCATAGATAGGTTCATCCTTCTTGTCTGCGATGAAAGTGAAACCAAGCCACTCCCGAGATGCTTCGCAGTGTACATGAGATAGGAATTCATGTAAAATGTCTTGGTTTCTTGAACATTTGCTAGTTGCTCCATCGATTTCCACAAATGATCTCGAACCAATTCAAATTCTCGCTTCCTGCACAAATGATGTTTATGAAGGGACACGTCCAAAATGGAAATTTTGGTAGAAGAAATTCCCATAATTTGAGTGAGCGGGGTGATGATGTCTAAAAGATCCTCTTTGAAATCGACCCTAAACAATGCCTTGGAGAGTCGGGACGCTCCTTTCTTAGGGCACTTCACCATGATTTGGCTACCCTAGCTTTATATCTTTCACTTTCCTAATCAAACAATGTCCGAGCTTGGACGAGGGTAAGAATGTTAGATTCTTCCATCTCATGAATGTGCATAAAGTGGCGAGGCAACAACATCCACTTTTGTAATCAATTCTCCGTGCACATTGACAAGCTCTTTTGAGTCGGGGTTGAAATAGGCCCCGCAAAGCAAGCATAGTGTCGACACATTACATGAGAGGGGAAAACCCGCGGCATAAGAAATCCCACTATCATTTATCATTTGAGCCATGGGGGCAGGGTTGTCCCATGTTAATCTGCTCTAGAAGTCATCGAAGTCCGTGTGTCGAGCCTCACTGCCTCTCAATATCGTGCAGACGCGTCTCTAAGGAGGAAATATGCTCATGCCCTTGATATTTAATCTTCATCTTGATAGAGAATAGAGAAATGACCTTTGAAAGAATGGGGGCACAGACTCACAATAGTTCTTACAAGGAAATACAAAAATGAAGAAGATCTAGCAAGAAACGGCTCAAATTTGCACAAATGCGAGCTAGAGAGAATGAATAGGCGATGTGACAAATGCATAAATGGTGTTCCCTTTAAATAGTTATTTAGGAGATATAATTTCATAAATGTGCATTTAATATCCTTGCAGACCGACTCAAAAAGGAAAAATACAGGAAAAGAGGAAAAAAGCTAGCCCGAGACGATCCAAGGACATTTGGACATGAGGGACACGCAAATCCGAAAAACCCGATCCAAGAAGAATGCGGTAAATGCGGGTGTAGATGACATAAATGGTTCATGGGACATTGAGACGCTTGGCACATGACAAGCCGATTCGAGATGATGTGGGTCCATAGAGCATGGCGGTCCCAGGGACGCGGGAACTCGAAGGATGCGTAAAGTCGAGAAATTGCCGTCGAACAATTAGATGCGGGAAAAGCGGCTAATCGGTGAACAAGAGGCCCGGCACACTTGGGACAGATGGGATGAAAATATCCGAAAAATATGACGGGGAAAGGAATTGCGGGAGATCGGTGAATTGGTGAAAAGAGGCCCATCACCGTACTTGGGATATGAGGGACATAAATGTCTAAAGACCCACAAGATACTAAAAAGACTTCGAGGAATGGAAATTTCACTATCTCCTTGGACTACTCACTTCTCTTAAACATTTCTAAAGGTGTCGAACTCAAAATTTTCAAATTTTTGTCTTTCAAAAGAGGGGAATTTTGAGGAGGACAACACAAATCCAAATGATGAGCTAGATCTAAAGTAAGCAGCTCTAATGAGATATATATCCTAGCTTTAGTTTGATTCACTAATATGAAGGAAAATCACCAATTGAGTGATTAGGAGTGATCCTTCTAGTCCAAAAGGCCAATTTCACCTTAGTGTGCCATTTTTTTAGTTATGCTCAATTGTGAATTTCACGATTTTGATCAACTTCTTGTTTGTGGAATTTGAAAGTCCATTTCCTGAAAATAGTAGTTGGGGTAATTCTTGAGGCATATACAAACCTCATATCAAAATCATTTTTCATGACTCCTAATAAAGTATTAACATTTTCAAAGATGTCTGTGTGAAGGATTCAAAAGTTGGTGATGATTCCTTCAAGGAAGTAAATGATGACTTATTTTTAGCTTCCTCAAGTGGAAAAAATTTAGTCCATCTAGTGAAGTAATTGGCTATGGTGAGAATCCAATTGTGGCTAACACTAGTGGATGGATTGATCATGCGAATAAAGTCCAATACGCACCGGGAGAAAGGCTTTGATAAAATATAATAGATTGTAAAGGGAACATGGATTTGTGTTTCATGTCATTTGAAGAACATACATTTACAACATTGGGTTACCCACTTTAAGGCATAAGAAAACATGGTAAGAAATTAATAACCAACTCTAATTTTTTGTGGCTATTGTTTACGAGTGAAGTGACCACTAGAGAATCCCTAAATAAAAAAATTTAAAACCTTATCCATATGCTCGAGATCAATGCATCACAAGAAGATGCCATCCAAGTTTATTTTGAATAATATCTCATTGATCAACTTGTATGGATTGTCTTGGAGTATGAAGTGTCTTTCTGTCGTTGTATTTAAGCCAAAAGGGTATTACCTAGTCATGAGATATCTCAATGTATTTTGAATCCAAATGGACTTCTCTTCATTCGGATGTAGGTCATCATGGGTGCACATAATTTCTTGTGAATTATCCAAGTCTTCATATGTATCTTAGCAAAGAGTCCTTACATCTTATTAACATGGTCATCCTTATTTCAATTTCAAACTCCACGACTTTAATGATCACACATGTTCTCTTGTCATTGATTTCTTCTCATATGATGTAGTCTCTGATGCTTGAGTGAACAAAAAGAACACAACTTTATTGTTGGATATGAGTTACTTAAATACCTTCAAATATTTGAGGTTAATAAAGGGCCGTTTTTAATGCATTTATACCCAAATTCACAATTCTTGAGCATTTGGATTGTAAAAGTGATGGATTTTTCAAGTTCTCGATGTTTCTTTTTACTAATAATTGTGAATAATTGTGTCGGCCAATGAAGGCATAAAAGATGAATTCCTTTTCAAAATTCAGGTTATCTAACACTAAAACTTTAGAAATGGCTTGCTTGATTCTCTCAAAGATCTCTTTCCCTTTGACATCCACTTGAAAACCACATCCTTATTCAACACACACATGGTTGCTTCGATAATGCATACGAAGTTTGTAATGAATTTCTTCATGAAGTTAATCTTTATAAAAATATTATAGTGATTTTATGTGAGGTAGTAGTGACAAGGCATTGATGATGTATATTGTATCGGGATAAATGAAAAGACCAAATTTTGACACAATATTGCCTAAAATATTCCCTTAGGAAGTGAAAAGATATATTTATTTTGATTAAGGGAAATTCCAATCTCTATATTTCTTGAATATTTTCTCCATATGATCAAGATGATCCTCTTTCTTATTTGAAAACACCATGATACATTCCATGTAAATAGGGTGATGTCATTGATTAGGCCCTTAAAGGCCAAGTCCATTTCCCTATGAAACATTGCTCCAACATTAGATAATCTAAAGGGAAGCAAATTTGTATGTGTATTTCCCCACTTGGTGGCGAAGGAAGTTTTGAATTGGTCTTCCTCTTTGACCATGGATTGGTTGGAACTAATGAATTTATCAAGAATAAAAATACTTTAGGCTCCAAAAATTGCTTTTCATGATTTGATCCATGGATGGAAGAGGATATTGGTCCTTGAGAGAGACTCCATTTAGATCCCTAAAGTCTATACAAAGGCGTATTTATCTATTATTCTTCCTTACTAAGATCAAGTTGGCTAACCAAGTTGAATGCTTGGCTAGAAAAATAATGATATCTTCAATCAACTTTGTTATCTCCTTCATTATAAATGGTTTACTTTTGGATTGAAACATCTATGTTTTTCTCGAGCATTCGGCATAAGATGAAATCTCTATGGTATGTTAGATGATCTCTTGGTCATAACACTTGGTCTACTTGAGCCCCTCTATATGTTTGATTGGGTCAACGATGAAGGATCTATATATGGAATTCACAAGAAATGGATTTTTCTTGAAATGAATTGAGGGTGGTACCCTTATATGTCTAATTGGGTTGGTTTGATAATCATATAAACCAAAAATAAAGATAAATGAATTGAGGGTTGGACCCTCTATATGTATGATTGGTTCGATTATCTAGTAATTTTCGTTAGTCATATTAGAGAGGGGTGACTCATGATTGGTTGTATCAGATTATTTTAGGTCCATGTAAATATTTCATCATACTCTTTGCATTACCTAATAACGATTACTTTTTATGAGCAATACATACCTTTCCCAAATTAAGAGACTTGTCATGATCAATCTAAAATTCACAGGTAATATTCAACCTTGATAACCATTTATTCCCTATACTAGTAATCATAATTGAACATTATTTCCAAGGTCATGATCCCCTTTGGAAACTTGATTATCTTTAGTTGAATAACTTGATCATGAAAACTTTCTAATTTAGGTCACAAATCTTCTAAGAATTCAAATTCTTATTGGATGAAAGTGACACTTTTACCATCACTCTTGCAAAATTTCTATTGGCATTCATTATTGAGCATGGAAGGTTTGACCATGATCTTAACTTGTTGAGTGTGGTCTTCATGAGGTCATTGGGTAGATCAAATTGAGAATCATTGATTCCAATTCTATCTCGCCTCTAGATTTTCTCTTCTAGGACCATTTGGATGTTGAAGGTGCCAAATACTTCAATGATATTGGATAAATATTTTCTCATGAGAGGTTCAATCTTGGGTTTTACTAGCTCCTAAATCTATTCCTCGAAGTTGATGAAGATAATTTGAAGGATGAATCAGTTGTAGCAAAGGGGGTTCTCTTCAACAAGATGGGAATGGAGTCAAGACTAAAAAATGTGAGAAGGGGGGTGCTTCTCTAATTATTTTGATTCTTAAATTCCAATGGCAGAGACTCTATCAATTCTTAACACAATATGAGCCTAAGCACACACTATATCAGCCCATAAAAATAACCTACATGACTAAGCACCCAATTTTGTGTCACTAGTGATTTGTTGAGGAATGATGAAGATCTCTGGAGGGGAATCCCGTGAGCACAAAAATGTTGCACTCAACCGCAAAACGATTTAGCTTCAAGATAAAAGCAAGAAATCATTCATGGAAGTAATGTGTATGCATTGAGGGGAAAAACGCTAAAAAACCAAACTCTATTCCATTCCCCATGTGTTTCTCAAGATGAAAGGGTGTACAAATAATAGTGGGGTGTGTAACTTCCCAAATGTAGCCGTCGAAAGTGGGAGTTACATTCTGGAATAGCCGGTCAAATGTAACTCCAATGACGCTCATGAGTGTGTAAGAGCCATAATGACACCTAGGACACCTAAGCATGGTGAATCACCTATGTGGAGGTATTCCATGTATTTAAAATAAATACATGGAAAATAACCTACACCAACACCCCCACGAAGCATAGCTTAGGTGGAGACATAGAAGAAAAAAGGAGAAGTGGGTCCCGTGAAGAAGCCTGAGGTACCCACCTACAAAAGATCCCAAGAAGTGAAGGAAAACCCAGTGGGAAAAACACCTACCACAAGAGAGACAAAACACTCTCTAATCTAAGAAAGATGCCAAATATGGGTCCCGGCCATGAGGCGAACCTCCAAAGGATACCCATGTACAAGGAGGCAATCTCTCGAAAAGAAGAAGAAGAGAGAAGAAGAGGGAGATGAGAGGAATGCGAGAAGATGCCATGGACGGATACCCATTACAAGGAGGAAGTCTCCTAGAAGAATGTCGATGATGAGATCCTCTACCTCTGGATTGAAGAAGAGCCACCACAACGAATCGTGTGTACCCTTAGGAAGGATTAAAAGACATGCAAAGTCTACCCACTCCACAAAGGAAACGAAGGTAGCAGACATGAAGAACTCGAGTGTGCACGAAGTGTGACATAGGTCTAGCGAGTGAGTGCCAGGAACCGAAGGTAATGCCACGTGCGTAGAAGCTGTCAGTGAAGAGGAACACCCGCAAAATGATGTCCAAGTGATGTGAAGGGAACAGAACATCCTCTACAACAAAAAAGGGATCCACAACCGATGGTGGATCATGAAGGTCTCAAAAGTAGAAGTGGTAATAGTCTCGGAAGGGGCACTCCCAACAACGGAGATGATGAACTCCTTTGAAACACTTGTAGATAAATGAGAAACACTGTAGTGTATCACAAGTGTATTCTGCGAAAAGACGACTAAGGTCGAGCGGATACTCGTCCCATGAGGGGGCTCAGCAAGCGAAAAGAGCGATGTCGGATGGGTATGAGTCATCCATGAAGGTAGAGGAGTGAAATGGGCCTCGTACACCTTTGAAGTGGAAAGGAGGTTGGTGTAATGACGGTGTGAGGCCCGAGTAGAAGAATGCTCGATATACGATGAGATGTGGGGGTGACAAAAATGTCCGGAATAGTGAGAGAAAGAGGAGAAGAGTCCTCTGTAGTACTCTTGACATCGAACTGGATGCCAATCCTCGTCATCGAAGTAGAACCAAGCGAGCTGTGTCGGTGGAACCGTCATCACATGAAGAACAAGAGGATACTGGCCGAATCAGAAGAATGCAACAATGGCGATAGTATGTGAAGGGTCTCCATACAAGAGGCCAAGAATGCTCCCGAGACGAGGGTGAGGTGGATCTAAGTACGCCATGTGAAACCGAGAGAGAGCGAGAAACATGCATCGTCATGTGACCAAAGACATGGTTGCGAAGTGTCGAGGAAGTCCTCGAGATGATGATGATCGGTGGGTGCGGGAACTAGCCCAAGTAAGAAGGTTGAAAGACCTCGTGGGCAAAGTAACGTTCCATGGAAGCACGCCAAGGCAATAGGTCTCTCTCTTAACTAGAAGGCATCCTATGACACTCACATCTAGAAAGAGCACTCTCCATGATGAAAAATGCAAGATGCACTGAGGTGCAAGACGTTGGACTCGGCCGATAATGTGTTTGCGTGTGTAGGCCCAAGTGTACAATCAAACCCCAGAATGCTACTTTATAAAAGTAGTGCGTTTACAAAATTGGAAATTCCATCATGTAGTGTGTGAAAAATCATGCAACTTTGACCAAGGAAGTGCTCAGAAATGAGCAGCGAGTCAAAATTTATAGCATTAAAATGATTCCCGCAACTGATGGAAAAATACACTAGATGCTGCAAACGCATTAAAAAAGTGCTCTAAATGGGTGCAAAGGGTGTCGTGTGACTACTCATTGGAAACGACATCAAATTTTAGGCATGGTTTGTTTTCTTGCTTGCGAGGGGGATTGGCCTCCTGCGCATACCCCGGACCTCGCCCTCCGTCTTCGACACGCGAATGAAGGACATAATACAAGAAAAATGCAACTCAATAAATTATTACAATGCCGTTAAAATGAAATGTTTTGCCTCAAAACATTAAAAATGAGGAATTGTTTTGACCTACAAACAATTTTAAAAGGAATGGGGCCCACGTTGGAGGTGCTAGGTGGAGAGCAAAGAATTGGCGGCAAAAAAGCATTGAACTGCGGTTTTTAACGATCAATGATAAAAAAACAAAAGACTTGCCATGACCAAGTGAATTTCAACGTTGAAGTGAGCAGTGTGGACTATCACCACATCTTAAACAACCACCATGTGTTGAAGAAACAATGAAAAATCGGTTGCAAGTGGGTAGGTTTGGACCACAGTAACCATCGTTTGAGCTTAACAAGAGTGAAACCGGTTGAGCGAGTGTCCGTAGTGGAAAAGACCAAACACGGGAAAAGCACAACAAAAAATGTGTAGGATAAGCTCCAATGCAACGTTGAGCAATATTGCAGGTTTGGAAATGTTTGAACACATAAAATTGAACACAACGGTCAGGAAACGTTGAATGGTCTAATGTTGAGGTGAGACCACGTCTTGAGATAAGCTAATGCCCGAAATCCCAACGCATGTTTGGGTAGACGTCGAGAAACCAAAGAAAGACCCGGTTAAAGGTGGATGGCAGGGGCTCCATGAATGGCCAGTGAACACAAGGATTCGAGACCTCACAATCCACAAACCAGGGACGAAACATGAGCCAATGCAAAACACAAAGGCACAGGCCAATAACCACAACATGAGCCAATGCTCCAATAATCCACAACACGATCCAATGCAGGTCGAGCAGATCAATAAAACCCATGCATATAACAAACGGATCACCAAAGCAATGGAACACGCCTTAACATAGCTCGAATCGAGCCAGTGGAGAAGCCAACGACCAGAGGGCTTGGGCAGAGCAACACAAATGCAGGAACCAAGAAAAACTCGAACCTGTAATCTGAAGTAGTAGAACCTCTTCAAAGCCTTGAAGCCAATACCTTCAACTCATGTTGGAGGAAACACACCAGCACAAAACCAACAACCCTTGAAAAATGCAAGTAGAGCACATGCAAATGATAGCTTGCACAAGAAACTACGAGACAGAGAGTAGTAAGCAACTATTACGAGCAACACAATTCTGATCCCCGAGCTCTGATACCATGTCGGAGGAATGACGAAGATCTGGAGGGAATCCCGTGAGCACCAAAATGTTGCACTCAACTGCAAAGCGATGTAGCTTCAAGATCAAAGAAATAAATCATTCATGGAAGCAATGTGCATGCATTGAGGGGAAAAAAAAGCATGAAAAAAACAAACTCTATTCCATTCCCCATGTGTTGCTCA
This sequence comes from Taxus wallichiana var. yunnanensis, assembly GCA_018340775.1. Classification (NCBI taxonomy): domain Eukaryota; kingdom Viridiplantae; phylum Streptophyta; class Pinopsida; order Cupressales; family Taxaceae; genus Taxus; species Taxus wallichiana. The sequence continues at coordinate 708,574,951 of CM031242.1, read as the reverse complement.
AGATGAAAGGGTGTCTGAAAATAGTAGTGGGGTGTGTAACTCCCCACAAATGTAGCCGTCGAGAAGTGGGAGTTACATTCCCGGAATAGCCGGTCAAATGTAACTCCAATGATGCTCTATGACGTGTGTAAGAGCCATAATGACACCCTAGGACACCTAAGCATGGTGAATCACCTATGTGGAGGTATTCCATGTATTTAAAATAAATACATGGAAAATAACCTACACCAACTGGTGACATAGCTACCCATTTTAGTTTAATATACAAACCTAAATTTCTCTATCATGGAGAGGTGAGGATATCCCCAACTTGATAGTTTTATAATAGATATTTGAAGTACAACCAAGAAAACATGAATCCAAATTTATAACGAAGAAGTCTCCAAATATATACAAGCTAAAACAAATGCCTCAAAGGGTAGGAAAATAAGCTTTAATTAAAAGAGAGGGGTTGATCATTCCAAATTCACATGAGCCTTTTGCATTAGGAAATATCTACAAGGCTTGATATGGATTCATAGATAACATAAAAAAACATCAATCTACAAAATTAATGCATCTCCCCATAATTTAGATTGCGACCATACCCATAGATTGAGATTTAACTAGTTATCATACCACCACAACTTACAATTTAAAATATGGAAAATACAATATTAACAAAGTGAAAATGAAACCAAAATTACACAAGGATTCTATAAAATGATGTCTCGGTGATTACACATAATATTTTAACACCAAATGAGAAAATGAAATCCTAATAATCAAAGTGACACACTTTAGAATTTGATGATAGCTTCCTTTTCTATTCCACTATCTCACTTGTGGCTTAATAAGCATGCATGACCACTCCCCAAAATATTAATTACAACCTACTTGAATTGATAACAATTATTCCTTCTATAATAACCTAAAACAAATCTAAAATTCAGACCTATTAACTAGATAACAAAAGGGATTAGAGATCCAGGATAAAAAACCACCAAAATGAAAGATTTTTTGACCAAGTTAGAAGATATTTAGATAAAGCACATTTTAAATCTATTTATACAATTAAGATAACATTCTAAAATGGAATTAGAGGGAACTTGTAGAGCTCTAGAACCAATGAGATAAGAGAAAAGGGTATGCATAGATTATCCATGGATCATATGAAATTTGGTTGATAATTATAAGTTTGTAAATGATCCAATGGATTGAATTGATTTTTAAGAAACATACAACACACGAAGTGTATCCAAGAGATATCACACACACGTGTAAAAGTAAGAAAATTGGAGGAATGAATTTAAAAAATGGTGGAAAAGGTTGGAAAAATATTTCATCAAAATATCACCAATCTCATGACAATTTTCTCCGAGAATAGAGCCAACTTGTAGCCTTTTCATAATATTCACAAAAATTCAATATTTCCTTGATTGGAGATCTGTGTCAACATTTATGAGAAACAAACTAAGCCTCTGGTCATTTTAATGGAGTCTCTTAGCTTGATTTCCATGAAATAGTTTTTCTTTATAATTTGGCCATAAAATTTAAGCCATTTAACCATATATGTGACCAATCACTTCAAGCCACATAGCCACTCTTAAACTTTAGCTTTCACATATTTTTGACACATGGCTGCAATCAAAATTTCCACTCACCACAAATATTTGAAACCTTAGCTCTGAATTCCCTTGTATACCCAAGCTACCAATGTATGACACATGATTGCAAATAATTCCATTGTCCTCCAAAAATATTGGAATCTCATCTCCCATACCCTCTCTTTGATGATCATCACCATATGTCCTTAATTAATTCACTCAAGAATCACATGAGGCTTGAGAATTAACTATTAATCCAATGGGTGACACTTGTCACCCATCAATAAAAATGTTCTCGTGACTTTTTTGAAGACTTAGGCCTTTGTTGTTAAATATTTCTAGACATCGATGTATAATGTGTGTCATCGATCATTGAACTCTCCTATCTCAAGTTTTATTCAAAAAAGTTAAGTGTACTTCAAGAAAAATACAAAAAAAAAAAACTAGCACACTCTAAATCAAATCCAAAAATGATTCACTCAATTTGGCAATTTCAAATACTTCAAAAATGAAGACCAATTAAACCGAGGTTCTTTCTAGAAAAAAATGTTGATCTTCCTATTCCCAAATTTTTGAACCAAGAAAAACTTAAGTGAATAAAAATCATCCCGTAAATAAGAAGGATCAACATCTAGTTTGTTATGAAAATTTTCAAAGGTCATGAAATCTGATTTAAACTGGATCTAGGGAAAAAGAATGACGGGTTTTTAAGGTTTAAAATTTTTATCATACCCAAAAAAATTATTAACACCCAAATCAATATGTGTAGATTTCTCTGATAAAAATCCAATTTCTAACTTCTAAAATGAATGATAACATATTTTTCCAAGCCACACAAATATCATGTACTAATAGAACACATTCAACAACCTAAAAGCAACTCGACATAATAACCTTACAAACAAATTTACAAACAAAGAGAAATAATATCATATCTTATATCGTATGGAACTCTATGCCATACAATGAAAAAGTTCCTTTCTTATATAGGAAAGGAATATCAATCTAAGAACTAGCCAAGGCCGTAAATCAAGCCATATATTAAGGAAATAACTAGTTAATAAAACTAATCAAGGGAACTATTCAAGACCATAGATCAAGGAAAGAACTATACCTAACAACTAGATAATATCCTCATAATATTTAAATAAAATAAAATAAATATCCACACATAAGTGGGTGAGGATAACTAAAAATAGAAGGTAAATAAAGTACCTAGGTGAACATGAGCTAAGGTAAACAAATTATTCTAACACCCCCCTCTCAAGTGAAGATAGGGGCCTAAAAAAATGGTATATCCACAATACAAGTCTTGACAAGAATCCACGATCAAATACTCGGGGACAATAATTGGAAAAAAGAGTTACCTTGGATGAAAAAATCAACACAAGGTACTCAAAACCAATAAAAATAATAACAAAGTAGAGAGAAAAAATGTTACTATAAGGCATCCCAAGTAGCATGGCTTCAAAAATTGTACTCTAAATAATAAGTTTGGTCCGCATTGTGGTCTTGATCCTCTTCTCAATCAAAACTCAAAATCATCCGACACCGTGATACAAAAAAATAGCTTCATATTAGGAAAATCTCAATGGATTCTCTGACAATGTAATTGAACAAAATAAATACCCTTTAGAAGGAGAATAAACTCAAAATATAAGCTGAAGGAGAATATTAGAGGTGATTTTAAAACTCGTAAGAAATCAACAAACATAATTTGATCTATTTTGCTAGAATATGCAATCAAATAACTACAAAAGAGAAAGGAACACGACTCCCAAAGAAGTTGGATCAACACCACACCCTATGATACTACTGAATGGGTAGAGTGACACTTAGAAATCTATATGAGTGGATACACCACTCCTTGAAAATTGAAAAACTAACATTGGGATTCACCAAAATAGATTGACATAAGAGAGACTATTAACAAGCCTAAAAATTGTAAAAATATATATATATAAAATGAGATATATTTTACACTTGATAAATAAAATATCTCAAAATAAGGAGCATTACAATGTAGGAGGAGAAGAAAGTGGAGCAAGAAGATGAATGGTGGAGGATCCATGCCTATAGATTCCTCTCAATGAATGCTTACATCACTACCAAAATTGATCATATATCCATCCCAAATGAACACAAATGGATGAAGAAGATGCCTACATATGATTCGGGAAAATTACACAACCTGGAGTATGAAAAGGAACATTAGAACGTGTTCCAGATGATTATGTATGACAATTGAAATATCAAGTTGTTTAGTCCCAAGTGAAGGTGCAACAAAACTCATGTGTAGCTCCAAATCCTCAAAATAGTCGATAAACAAAAAAATGAGCTTTATTAAACAATGACCCTAGTGATTTATTTATTTATAACCAATTCCATAACAAAAATGCCACTTAATAAGTAAAATAGGGAAATAATACCATGCGAATGTTTGTTAATACCTCCACCGAAAAAAACTAATAAAACAAAGCATGCGAGAACCAAATGCGAGTATACTTTTCAAAGAAGCCATGCATGTGAGTAGAAGGAGATGAATTGGGATACAGGGTAATGTAAATACAATAGGAACAAGTGGAAAATTTAAAATAAATTTAATAATCATAAACATGATCATGCTAGAAAACTAGCAAATCAAGGTCGGTGGGTTTAGAGAAGTAGTTGCAAGTGGACTAGGAGTAGGGTTATGAGAGTTTATAATATGACGATGACGCTACACGCAAAAAAATATGTATGGACAAAGATACATGATAGATGTAAGAATACACTCAAAAACTAATGCATCTAATTCAATACCTAAAACTTGGAAGATACATTGGTAAGAATACTCAAAAACTAATCAACACCTAAAACTGTTGTGTGTGCATGTGATTACAACACCCTCCTACAAATTATATTAGGCAACCCCTATATTTGGCATTTTATAACTTTAGTGGGTTTATCAAAATAAATAGTTCCAATGGAAAAAACATATATAAATGGGAACTTTTGAAAAAAATGGCACTTTCGATTTCGAGTTTCCTATTAAAAGTTACAAGTTTATCGATTTTCCATTGTAGAATATTTATAATTTGTGCTTGCACAAATTAAAAATGCATTTTGTCTTCAAAAATAAAAAATGCTATGGGGGATACACTTAAGCACCTACTAATAGAAATATAAAAGTTAAGCCCTCCTCATCGACCATACCATATGATACATGGTATAAGGCTTTTTATGGTTGTGATTAATTAAAATTGGTTGATCTATATAATAAAGGGATATTTAATCTATGCTAGAATAGTTGTAAATGAAGTAAATAAATGCCGCAGTAATATAATGATATTAAGAAAATATGTAAAATGAAATTCTAATCTTAATATGCAAGAGCGAAGAGGAAATAACTCGATTGATAACAATGTTTTGCAGAGATATGTTACGAGAGGTAATTAGATAAATCAAAAGCAAGAATGGCTATGCGAAGTCCAAAAGGATGGAGTTGGAGGATCTAGCTAGACCGGAGTGCCGGAGGAGGACCGGGTGCCTGTGGGTGCTTTGGTTTGTAATCCGGGGTGTCCTGGTCTGTGAAAAAACTTTGAATTTGATCTTCGCAGCACAGAAGGTAATTCAAAATATTTGTTGTGCAATGTCGCATCAACCTCATTGTCCGTGTGGGATGTCATCAATAACCCATGATGGAAGAAAATACCTATAAATACTAAAAGAAATATCAAAAACCTAAAAAAAGAAATATGCAAATGAATGGGTCGGACCGACCTTGCCGCTACACAACAATGGGCTTACTATCTGAGCACTGCACTACATTTTGGACCCAAATGTAGTTCTGGTGAGTGTGTGCATGTCGCGCCCTAGGTGCTCTTGTGCCATTCACACTTTGTGAAGTATTGATCAATAACTTAATGTAGAAAATGTAATAGAATGTGTGCATGAAATAGAATAGAATTCCTCCCCCCTATGAAGTGTGATGCATATGTCCTAGCTTGTTCCTTGATGATGGAGCTATGTGGATGCTAATGTAATATATGGATGTAACTCTAGATGAGTGATAGTAGTAGATGATGCTAGCTCCCTCATTATAACATCATAAATTTATATTTATAGGGTTCTCTTGATCTAATTTTGTAATTAACCCCGAAAAGGCCGACCACAAGAAAGATAAAGATGTCAAATGGCTAGAATAAGCCCAAAAAGTGGCTAGAAAGTGCAAAAAGGACTGGGGTGCCCACTGCGCCCCAATACTAATATGGATACCTAGTCGAGGCTAAAATAATGTGGGATGTTAGAAAATGGCTAGTCATATGGGTGCAATAGATCGAAAATGATGAAATAAAATAAACAAGATGACCAAAGGAAGGGGTTTAATTAATACGTTCTTCAATCAAGAACCTTCTAAATAGTAGTATGAGACCAAGATAAATAAATATCTAAAGTGCATGATTTTTTGACTACATTTTTCCCCACTTTATGTTGGTGAGCGAAAGCTCGGTAAAATAAAGTAGATAGAGATGCATACCTAATGTCCATGAAGAGTGTACTAGAAATGTGATGAAGGACTAGATAAAGTGTGGAATGAAAAAAAAATATGGAGGAGTGTGGAAACTAAAGATGAAAAATATGCAAAGAAAAAAGTTATGAGAGTGAACCTAGGGCAGAACGCATGTGTAGTTGCTGCAATGTGTGGTGTACATGCATGATTAGTAAAGTGTGTGTTACCGCGGAGTGTTGTTGTTGACATTGTTGTTTTTTTTGCCCCCATTTGACTGCTTGTTTCACATATGGTCGGACTTGTAAGGATAAAATGATCAAGTAGTCAAATATGTATGTATGTATGTGTAAAAATGTAATGTAAAAGATGCATGTTTATGTAAATGTAAAATATGTAAATGAAAAATGTAAATGGAACATGTGCACTTGATCCATGTTGAGAAAGAGAGTGTAGAAGGATATCCTATACTGCGAGGTTTTGGGTGATCTCATGCCATAAGCTAAATAAGTGTAGGGAGGAAATGCTATGTGTCCTCCAAGTTCTAACTACTTCCCCTAAAATTTGTGTGTAGAGATATCTCAGTATCGTCCTAGTTTTTTTGGGCGATCCGACGCTATTAGTCGATGTAGTGTAGAGAGACACACCCACTGTAACCTCTAAACATGTAACTGCGTCTCATAATGCTAAGAACACCATATGTCCTATAGAATTTGTTGCATATGGGATTCGTAAATTGGTTTGAACCCACTCATATATGTAACCCAATGTCCAATGACGAAAAAGTGCACTAAACTAAACGGGTGTAAATGCGTTGTGTTAGTATGTAAAAACCCCAAATGATGCCCCCTCTTTGGGGGCGCATGTGACGTCATTGATAGGATACATGCGGCCCCAAAAGAGGAAAACCACATGTACATCAGTAACCCCGAAAAGTTCTTAGTAAAAACCAAGGAACATACAAACAAGAAGACTAGCCAAAGACAATTTTAAACATACATGCATATGGAAAACATGTGTAATCTACGCAAAACAAAGGTAAACGATACCAAACAAAGTATTAATGTCAACATGCGAAGAAGAAAAAGTAAGCCACACAAAGTAGGCTGCAAACATAGGACATCACTCATGATGTCACAAGTCACACAAGGCCATCATGTCCGCAAACAAAAACAAGTGTACACACCAAACAAAGGGCAAGGCCCACATACAATAGTAAAAATGGCGATAAAGTAACAACAAACAAGTATGCGGACTAATTTCCCTACATAACAAATTTTGCACATGAAACACCTATTAGCATGTTAGAAAGATCACTAGTATGTCAAAATCATGTATATGCAAGTAATGTAAAGTTCTAAGTACAAAATGAAACAATAGCATCTATGGGAGGAGAATGTGGATGCCCCTAGCCACCGGTGTAGGAAGGGTAGAATGAAAGTGTCCATACTACATGTAAGATACCTATATTTGCAATCACAACTAGAAAAATACATGAATGCACATGTGTGGATGATATAGATAAATGACATACAAGTAATATAGCTAGCATGCGTAATAAAGTGACAATGAACATGCAAAAGTAAGTGTGAATAAAAACAACCATAATATGCGGTATGTTGTGGATGGATGAAATGGAATGCAAAATGGAGTGATAGAACCATAATTTCGTTAAATTTGGAAATTTTACAATCTATATTAAATACTAAAATCAGCTATATTGGTTTTTCTTATACCAAATATTGGAATTTGATTTGGCTATTATTGGAATCCAAAAAGGGGTTTTTGGAATTTGATTTGGCTATTATTGGAATCTAAAAAGGGATTTTTGGAATTATATATCATGTATGAGGGATTTCCATTTTAGGAGTTTACAATTTTATAGTAAGATTAAGAAATACTTATTGGAATAATTAATACATTTATAACATTGCAATGCATAAAAAATACTTATATTGTCCATTCTCATACAAACAAACATTTTTATCTTGTATTGAATGGGCATATGTCCATTCTCATAAAAAAAACATTTTTATCTTGTATTGAGTGGGCATATGCCCATTCTCATATAAGAATCATAGAAGAAAAATAAACTCAATATAGAAAGAAAGAAAAATTTAGATGTGATTTATTTTAACTATGGGGTAGTGTACATTTGAATGTTGTATATTTTACATATTTTGATCATATATATTTGTGTGACAAATGTTTAATTATAACGTGGATTTATTTGCATAGAATGAAGGTAGGAAATGTGTTATGAGATATTTACAACATAAAATGATGGTAATAAATGAATTGTTAAGAGATAGTCTATAAAAAAACCAATTTTAATATATTGTTATGAGATAGACTACAAAAAACAAGCCCATAAATATATATATATATATATATATATATATATATATATATATATATATATATTGATAGTTTAACGCTTTTGAATGGAGCTTAGAACCAGGGGATTGGAGGGATCCCACCCACATACATCCAAACCTATAACACCCCAAACAACCTACCCAAACCAAAGAAAGCTACAAAATCCTACAAACCATCCAGCAACCAACGAAATGCCAAATGACGATTACATACAAAAAATGAACCTAGAGAAGAAAAACATTCAATCATCCAACTGAATGACATCTACCTTAGTAGCATGATGATTGGGTTTCGTCTTCTTCCTACCACCAACATTCCCACTAGCCCAAGCAGTCGAATCATAAAGTTGTATGAAAATCCCAACTTCTTGCGAAATCTTTCCTCAATCTATGAGTCTAGAACCATTGGTGTCGACAACTCAAAGCAAATCAAATTTCTTGATTCTCGCCTAGCAGACCTACGAAACAGTAGAGAAATAAAATGAATTAATTTATATTTATTAATCAACATAATAATAACAAGTAAAATCAATCAAGCTCAAGAATTGTGGAAATGTGTTGTGTGTTTCAATTCGATAAAAATATTTAGATACAAAAGTTAGAAATTGGGAAATAGACATTCGTTATTAAACTTCATTATTAACTTGTATGTATTTCAAATACGATAATAATATTTCACAAAAATAATTTTACCTATTTCTTTACACATATTTGTTAGTTGTAGATTTTCTAGATTTTCTCCAGCTATATCTCCACATAAAAATTAAAATTAGGATATATTTATCGAATTGATTCCAACTAATATTGACAAATGAAAAGGTTTAATATTTTTACCTATTTCTTTACATATATTTTTTGGATATTCTCCAATATCTACATAAAAATTGAAATTAATATATATTTATCAAATCGATTCAAACTAATATTGACAAGTAAAAAAATATTAAATTTTAAAAATACTTGATAATTGTTCATGAGCCAATTGTGAAGGGTTTGATGTAGCTTCATATTACATCTACCCATTCAATATAGTACAAAGGTTGTGAGAATTCGCTACTTCCCATTCTAAAACAAAGTGAATATTTAGAGGTATTAAAATGTTTTTTTGTCTAAGAATGGACATATGCCCATTGTAAACATTCAACTACAACCATACTGAATTCAATCATTTTAATACCTCTAAATATTCGAAACATATTTAATTTTATCCATTTTCATCTTCTATAATATCTATATGAGAATGGGCATATACCCAAGCAATATTGAACTTAATCATTTTAAGAAATCTATAAAATTTGTGAGAATGGAGAAATTTTAACTCTATTCTTCTAATTAAACTTCTAACTTCTATTTACATATATTTTATAACATGAAAATAAATTTTAGGAGTAAACTATATGAAGGATGTACATCTTAATATTTGAACAAAGTAAACATTGTTAAGAATTAACATATACATAATGACTATAATAAAAAGAACACAAAAATCGTAGAGGGATGCACTCGAGGCGTAGTTAGACATTTATAATATTGTTGGAGCATGATCTCCTACTTCCGATTCTCCACCATAAAGATAAGTGAGGAATTATTTGTTTAATGCATTTGTCCCACCATGTAATATTAATACAGGGGATCAGAGATGCAAATTGACATGTACCTTCAACCGCACTCGACCCCGAGGTCGTGCGGAGTAGTTGATGTTGAATGTGTACACTAACTATAGGAGGATCAAAGTGAAAAGATATGGTAGTGTGATCTCTTGGTAGTTGAGTTGGAAAAGGGGAGATTTAGAGGCTATGAATGGGTAGCATAAATTCCCTATGGTTTTTTTCTAACTTGGATCTAAGTGTTGATCTAGTTTGAAGTGTCCATGTAAACTGAATGAAATTAACAATCTAAGCTAATAATTGAAAGGAAACTAATCTAAACAAATCACAAAACTAAAATATCACAATCACAAACAACAATTTGCTTCTATTCTAAATAATCAAATCTACTTCTACACTAAAACTAAACAAGCGAGATAACCCATGGTGTGGTTATTCACCTGTGTTGAGTGTATGCTAACATAAAACAAGAACTTTTCCAATTAATCTATGATATGTAAACAACATCCTATAGATAATTTCTCCTTCAAACCACACATGGGATAGGAAGAAGAAGATCCATCACCGGGGGTTGCTATGAAAGATTTAAACCCTCTTGGAAATTAACTAATTACTTGTAAATGAAAGAAGATTGATTTCTACTCTATTTGATATGATGTAACAATGATAAATTTCAAGAATGAAGGAAATCAAACAACAAACTCAACCTGGAATTCACATAATGGAGGTAAATCCAGTTGTGTAGTAATTTTTCCCCTTAGTTTGTCTCTTTCTTTCTCTATGTGTCCATGTGAGTCCGAGGATTGGAATGCAAATCAACAACAAGAGGATGGCGCTTGAGCAATGGCTTGAAGCAATAATTTGGATGCAATGCAAATAGAAGAGAGATAACATAAGATATCCGAGCTTGGCTATATTCCTAGCAATATTGTGGCAAAAAAACAATACGAGATGCACAAAGTTCTCAGCGAGACCCTTTGCTTGAATACAAGCATATAATATAAATGAATGGAGGCTGGAGGTTGCTTCATGCATAAGGCAAGAAGAGGTAGTTCCAATAATTAAATCCATTTAAAAATAGAAAAGGGAAGGAATACATGTGTTATCACCCTCAAAAAATCCCCTCATTTTTCAAGACAAATTTTGAAAATTTTGAGTTAATACCCTTTAGAAGTGTTTAAATGAAGTAAGAGGTTTAAAAATATAGAGAAAATTCGTCTTTAAAGTCATTTTTAGTGTTTTAATGGATTTTTCGGGTATTTTTGTCCCGCATTTCCCAAGTTAAATCTTGATCGGGCTCCTAGTTCGCCGATTCACTTCTTTCTCCATGATAAACTTTACTTGTCTACTTTTTTCGTAATATTTTTTAGCCCGAATGTCCCAAGTGCACTTGGACCTTCTATTCATCGATTTGCCACTTTTCCCGCACTTCTCTGCTTTTGCGATTTTTGATTTCCGTGTCCTTCATGTCCTTGTCCTTTGACCGTCATTTGTGTCATCTGGACCTGATTTCCCCACATCGGCCGAATTTTCAAATACACGTCCCAAATGTATCAATGTCTCATGGACCATTTGTGTCGAATTGGCCCCATGGCCCAAAGGATCTTGATTGGTCAAATCGAGCTATGGCGGAAAGGCGGGTCCTTTTCGTGTTTTGATGCATTATGGAAAAAAGGGCATAAAAGTATAAAAGAATTCCTAAGGCCCGCAAAAGGACACGTGGTCATTTTTAAGTTCGAGGTGGGAGGTGGATCATCAGAGCACTTTGAAGATTTTGGCTTTATTGCCAAAAGGAGTAAAGTTACAAAATGAGCCGCAACTCTGCTAAAGCCATGTATTGAATATCCATTGAAAAGTCAAAGTGGGGATGCAGATCACCACAACACTTTGGAGTTTTGGCTTTATTTCGTAAAAGGAATATAGTGTAAAATTAAAGTGTGACCCCATCACCGCACTTAGAAAAGTCAAATGTTGAGCCCGCATCAAAAAAAAAATTCAAAATGGGAAGGCGGGTCGTAAAGTCTCAGATCTTTTGGGAATCTTGGTTTTGTTTCCAAAAGGAGTAAAGTTGTAAAATGATTTGTGACTCCACCAAAGCCAGGTATTGAATATACGTTGAAAATTCAAAGTGGAGAGGTAGATTGTCGGAGCACTTTGGGAATTTTAACCTTTTATCCAAAAAAAGTAAAATTATAAAGTGATCCGACTCTCCACTCGAGTAAAGCCATGTGTCAAACCTATATCAAAAGTAAAGGCTGCGGGGCTACGGAGGTTTTTATAATTTTGCATTTTTCGCAAAAGGCTCAATTTCCATTTCGGGCCCATATCCTTTTTGTAAAATTGCATTTTATACCATTTTGTATGCAGTTCGATTCAAATATTCAAATGAGAATAACTTTAATTCGATCCAGTGCTCAAAATTCAAAAAAATTATACTTGTTGGAAAGATCTTGGCCTCCTCTATGCCATGGAAACATAAAATATTATTTTCAAAGAGCATTTGATGGTTGAGAATATGGAAAATATATTTCACACCATTAATACATGATTTTAGATTGCTATCCAGAGATCATATTTGATCCCCATGATCTTCCATCCTTCCTTCTCCAACACGCCAAGAAACATGGAGAATCGACTAGATATATTGATTTAGGTGAAAATATGGAAAATTTATTTTATGCCATTAATATGTGATCAAACCGCTTTCAACTAGATCGATTTGATATGATCTTCCATCCTTCCTTCTTCAGCACGCCAAAGACATGCGAGAATCGACTTTGAGGGGATTGTAGGTGGATTTGAGGGGCATCAAGTGATGGTTGGTGGTTGAGCTTCCAAATCAGATTTCTTTCCTTCTCTTCTTCTCCTCTCTTCGCTTCATCTATAAATGTAAGATCTTGGCTCATTATAGAGTTGGACTCTGATACTTTTGAAGTGTAAATAGAATCGAAAGCAATCAATACAAAATTTCCCCTTTCTCTCTATCTTCATCTATTGTCTCTTCTTGCTTACCTAAAATTTGTGGATCATTTATCTTCTATAAGAAACTTTATGTTCTTATTGATATGATTTCTAGAAATTTGTGTCTATGGAATGATATCTTATGTTGTGAATTTGAATGATTATCATATCATGTATGACCTTTATTCAATATGTATAAGGTTATTATCTCAAAAAATCTATATTTCTGAAAATCTTAAAAACAATATATTCTGCTCTTTCCTTTCTTCATTTCTTCCATTCGTTTGTATTGATAAGCTATTTTGGTAAAAAATCATTTCAAGATGTTAGAATTCCAGCCTTAAGATGAAATTTGTACATTTGTATATAAGCTTTGTTGCTTTCTTTCAATAAGGGAACCTCTCCCATAAAGAGGAGGGACTTGTTATCCCTGACTATGGTTTTGTTAAAGTACCATTTTAAAACCCATTACTTTTTGGAAACTCCACTAGGCAATTCGTTTCAAACGGACCCCCTTTTAAAAGAATAATTTTAAGATCATTTTGATAAATGACTCTACGATTTACACATGGGAAGAAAGATCTCGGGGTTAAAGATTCTCATTTTCAACTTCTCAGAGCAAAAAAGGTTGATCTTTCTTCCATCGAAGGAGCAATCTCACTTGTTCTACGAGAACACCTCCATTAAAGACATAAATTCCAAAATATCATTCATTCCTTGAACACATTCAGTCCTAATCTTCTTGCTTTGATACTTGCTGGTGTTTCATGTTGCCTTCGAAAATCTTCCCACATCGTATTTTTCTTATAATAGAATTAGGAAACGAGGAGAAGAATGGAGAGAAGAATAGTCTCTACATCTTATTTTACTATGGAGAAGCACATACATTATATAGGAGAACTAGTAAACAACATTCCCCTAAATAGAAGGAGGAAGATATGAAGGTGGGTGAGAGAATAATGGAATACAACACATAGGAGAGAATCAAGGGATAGAATAGAAATAAACACTCCTAAATATATAATCTATGCTACGTATGCCAACATTCCCCCCTTATTACATTATTCTTGCAAATGTGATCTCTGAAGAGATCAAATTTAACTTTTCCAAGAGCTTTGGTGAGAATATCAGCTACTTGTGCTTCTGTAGGACAATACTAGAGCTGAATGTGATGGTTCAAGATGTGCTCTCAAATGAAATGGCAATCAATTTCAATATGCTTTGTTCTTTCATGAAAAGATTGAATTTTGCACGAGCTTTAACACACTTTGATTGTTGCGCAATAGAGAATAGGTGAATGTTTTTCAGAATTCCCGGTCATCCAAAATGTGACGTAACCATATCACTTCACACACAACTCCTCGTGCGGTGCATGATATTCTACCTCTGTGGATGAGATAGAAACAACATTATGCTTCTTGCTTATCCACGAGATAGGTCTAGATCCAAGATGAAAAATGTATCATGTGGTTGACTTCCTGTCATCAATAGATCCGGCGTGGTCTAAGTCGACGTATCCCTGTAAGAAGAATTGATCATTCTTCTTATATTCCATACCATAATCAATGTTCCTCGGACATATCTCAAAACATGCTTTTCTGTAGTCCAGTGACATTTCTTCAGCTCTTGCATGAATCTGGAAAGATAGCTGATAACATAGCATAGATTTGGTCTGGTATATGTCAAATAGATGAGCCCTCCAACAAATTTCCTGTAGAGAGTAACATCTACTTGAGGTGAGTCCTGGAATCTTGAAAGTTGTAAGCCTTTCTCCATGGGAGTGGATATAGGTTTACAGTCAGACATTCTATACTTTTCCAGGAGTGTCTTGGCATACTTTATCTGGGAGAAAAAATGTGATGCTCCTTTTGCCATATCTCCAAGCCAAGACAGTAATGTAGTAGCCCCAAATATGTCATGTCAAGGTTCTTTTGAGATCATTCTTCTAATATCAACCTGATCTTCTGAACTTCCAGTGATCACAAGATCATCTACATACACAACAAGAATGACAATTTCTTTGCCTACCTTCTTTATATACAAATTGGAATCTGAGGGGCTACAAGTGAACCCATGCTTTGCAAAAGGTGATCATTGATCTTGATATACCATGCCCTTGGAGCTTGTTTTAGTCCATACAATGATTTGATGAGACGACATACCTTTTAGGATGTTCTTCATCAAAAAATCCTTCAGAGTTGGGTCATGTATACTTCTTCTTTTAGATCACCATTTAGGAAAGCACTCTTGACATCCATCTGTTGAAGTCTCCATCCTTTCTATGTTGAAGTGTGCAAACCTACTCTGATGGTTTTGATCTTCGCAGTGGGTGCAAAGGTTTCTTCATAGTCGATGCCTTCTTTTTGAGCATACCCTTTTTCTACAAGTCATGATTTATGTTTGTCGATGGATCCATCTGCCTTATATTTTGTCTTGAAAACCCATTTGTAGCCTATGGGTTTCTTTCTTGTAGGCAGATCGACAAGTTCCCATGTCTGATTTTTCTTGAGTGAGTCAATTTCTATATCCATGGATTCCTTCCACTGAGGTTGATTGAGTGCTTCACGAACATTATCTAGCTCGAGAGCTATTAATCAGTGAACTCATGAGTGCAAATTTTACCTCATTTCTTGTTTGACTCCTTGTTTTGACTCCGGATGATGTATCTAGGAGTTGTTGTAAATGTGAGTCTTTGATGGTGCTTTGTACCCACTTTGAGATGAGAACTTGGCTACTTTTGAGAAGAACTATTTCGTTTATGTGTGGATTGATGTGGAGTCACATTCTTTAGTTCTCCAAGGTCAACAAATAGCTCTCCTGGCAGCACATCTTTTCTCTGAGTAGTCTCCTCTGGCTCATCATCTGATTCGGAGACTAATCGGTGAGATGTGGTTGGAAGTGGATCTTCTGTTGATACTATTGAGTCAAAGGATGACTCATCACAAACCACATCCCGAATCTCATATATTTTCTTTGTCTTAGGATCCATGAGATGGTATGCCTTTGAGGTAGTGTTGTAGCCAAGTAGGATGCACGGAGTGACTTTGCTCAACCTTCTTTCTCTTCTGAGCTGGGACATGCATGTATGTTGTGCAACCAAATACTCGTAAATGAGAAATTGATGGCTTTCTACCACTCCATACCTCTTATGGCATTTTATTTTGTAGAATATTTTTCGGTGCCCTATGTTGAGAAGATATACAATTGTCTGTACTACTTTAGCCCAATAGCGTTCTCTAGCTTTGCTTTTTGTTAGCATGCAGCTGAGCCATCTCCATCACTATGCGATTGCGACACTCAACAATGTCATTTTGTTGGGGTGTGTAGGGAGAAGTCAGGTTCTACTTAATGCCTTGTTGGTTCAGGAAGGCCAAGAACTTCTTTGATGTAAATTCCCCCTCGATCTAAGCGAAGTAGAAGAAGTGGTTGTCTGGTCTCTTTCACAACACGATGATAGAAGTTTTGGAAATGTTGAAGAGCCTCACTTTTCTTCTTTAGGAAATATACCCACATCTTGCGAGAGTGGTCATCCACAAATAGTTAGAAGTACTTGTATCCTAAAAATGAAGCAGAAATGGGCCATTCAGATCGGTATGAACTACCTCCAGATGCTTCTTGGCATGGAAGGTGCTCACCTGAAATGGATCTCTGTGTTGTTTTCCTACAAGACAGCCAGACAAATAGGCAAGGAACTGGAGACAATTTGGGTAGTCCATGGACCATTGCTTTTGAACTCATCTAGTGCAATGAACTAACCGACAAGTGTCCATATCTAAAATGCCAGGGTAGTTGATTCTATTGTAGAAGCAGATAAAGCTACTGCAGAAGATGAAATAATATCTAAAGCAAATAACTTATCTTTTACAAATGCTTTAGTAAGAACCGTACCTTGTCTGGAGATTAAGCATGATTTAATGCCATTTTGGACAAGAAATTCTACCTTAAGGTGATGATTCAAGAGCTGAGTAACTGACAAGAGGTTGTTAGTTAAGCCAGGAACATATAGTACCTTTGTAAGTGTACATTTTCGTGGTCCCAGAGGAATGGTGACATTTCCTATTCCTTCAAATGTACTCTTTGTCATCCGCTATCCAAATCGATCTCTAGTGGGTTGTTCATGTAGTGAATCAAATAGATTTTTTTCACTTGACATATGCTTGCTTGCACCAGAGTCTATCAACCAGACTTTCTTCGTGGGCTGAGAAGTTTGAGAGATGAGTACAAGGTTCTTACCATAATGGGCTCCTTTTGATGTCTCCTCATCAGATTCATCATCTTCTTGTTGGTTGCGAGATGTCCCTTGTGCTTTCTCTAGCGGGGACGTCATTTGGACTTTTGAAAATCTTCACTCTCTGATGTGCTTTTTGACTTGAAGACCCTTGTTTCAAGCTATTGTACTAGTAGTGATCAGTGTTATGAGTGTTGGTTCTACAAATGTGACACCACCTCTTTGACTTTTGATATTTCTGTTGTTGTTTTGGTTGTGCTTGATTTGGCTTCTCTAGGGACCCTTTTGATTCTTCTAGCCATGGTATGGCTTTGAGAATAAGGCTTTATCCTGAGACTCCTCTTGGGTTGAAGTGATGGCCTCTTCCTACTGCAGCAAATTCACAAGTTCTTCAAATGCCACTATTTGTTTAGATACATTCAGCATTGTAACGTAATGAACACTCAAAATTGAGAAGGGAGTGCTCTCAAGGTGATTGCCACGATAATTTTGTCATCCACCATTTCACCGAGTGCTAATAACTCTGATCGTAGCTTAGCCACTCGACATAAGAACTCCTCAACTTTCTCATCTGACCCCATAGAGAGAGGTGTAGCTTTGACTGAAGATGAAGAATCTTCGTCTAATTTTTGGCTTCATAAATTGTTGCCAGCTTGTCCCAGGCCTCCTTTGGTTTCTCCGCATTCCAAACATGTGGTTGCACATCATCACTGATACTAAGCATTATCAGCATCAAGGCTTTCACACTAGCCATCTCATACTTTATTAATTCATCGAGGCTATGGGAGCGGTCACAGACCCTGTGAAAATGCCCCATAATCCTTCAAACTAAAGGATTGTTCTCATTTTTGTTTTTCAGGCCACAAAATTGGGCCCTTTAAGCAACTGAGCATTGGAAAGAAGCAACTTTGAAGTAGACATCATCATAAAAGTTTTTTTAATTTATTTATTTCAAGAGATATTACAACTTTTACTCATTGATGAGAAGTACTAGCTCGTAGATGCTCTCGATACTCGCGTGCTTTGTGAGATGATGACACTTTGTGGGGCATTCTTCTTCATCTTCATAGTCGGCATTGTACCCGGCTTCTAATTCTTCCCGTACTCACTTTTCTTGGCAGCTGATGTCGAAAAGGAAATATTCAAGAAGTCCTTCTCGAACTAGCTTGTCGAAGGCTAGATTTCGGTGTTCCAAAGCTCGTTCAACAATGCAAAGTAGTACTGGAGCTCTCGGGATATTCTTCACGGTGTTCTCTTGCTTTGGCAAGTCAATGTTACAATTTCTAGTAGTGTCTATTGTGTTATTCATGCTATCAATTGAGTTATCTACACTCGACATTCGGTGTAGTTTTTGTAGTAATACTTCTTCTTCAAAGTCTCTTGCATATTTATGTTTCCTCACATTTTTTTTCATGTGGTCACTATTTCCTACACACAATAGCTTTAGTATTTTCTACGAGTTAAAGGCTTTCCCACGCGGATGAAAGAAACCATACAATGTCCGAGTAAAACCCCACGCAAATTTTAAAGAATTCCATGCAGTAGTAAAGCTCCACACAGGTGTGAAAGTCTCTCCATGTAGAAATATGTACCATGCAAATCTCTCTCTCTCACACGAGAAAGAATACAAATTCTCCTCCATGTAGGAAGATGTCACTCTACTCCACGTAGCTTCTGTCCTCTCCAATCCGTCCACCACGCAATAAAACAGGTGAATTCTTCCATGTAGCTCCACTAAAGAAAAAAGTACCAATGTATTTTCCATGCAAAAATTGATTGGAGATGGCAAAAAGAAGAAGACATAAAAAAACACATGGATTCTACTGCACAACACCACGTCTCTACTATGCAGCAGCAAGGATGTTTTTAATTGGTTTTAGTGTAGCAAAGCTTCTCCTCTACCATGCAATAGCTTCTCCTCTCTACGTAATTACATGCAGTTCTAGCTCTTCCTCCAACACGTAGATCTCAAAGCAATTTCCATGCTCCAAAACTAGATGCTCAACCTCCTACGTGTTGTAGATGAGGTCACTCCTTTCCAAAGCACACGGAAGAGATCAAATTATGTCTTCAAATGTTTACACACATATAAGATATTGGCGTGCTCGATACCAAAATGTGGGATAGAATTAGAAAAAAGAAGAAGAATGGAGAGAAGAATAGTCTCTACATCTTATTTTTATTATGGAGAAGCACGTACATTATATAGGAGAATTGGTAAAACAACATTCCCCTAAACTGGAGGAGGACGATATGAAGGTGGATGAGAGAATAATGGAATACAACAAAATAGGAGAGAAATAAGGGATAGTATAGAAACAAAAACTCCTAAATATATAACCTATGCTACGTATGCCAACAATTTTCAACTTCTAGAGCAAAAAAAATTCTCTCTTCTATCAAGAAGGAGCGGAAGAACTCGTTCTATGAGCACACCTCCTGTTAAAGAAATAAATTCCAAGAATAGCATTCCTTGGAACAACTCATTCCTAATCTTATTTCTCCGATACTTGTTGGTGTTTCAGTTCCCCTTTAGATAATCTTCCCATAGATGGCAGCACCTCTACCTTGGGGACAATGGATTGGGCCTCTTTCTCTTCCCCAACCATTTCATGAGTTACCCAGGAGTATTAGGAAAGGTTTTCCTAAATTTCGAGGTGATGGGAAAGTGCACCCAGATGAACACATGTAGCTTTTAGTGTTGCGTGGGATTCTTGGGATTGAACATGAAGACGTTTCACAAGATCTTTGTGGAAAAATTACAAGACAATGCTAATGATTGGTTATATCATCTTCCCGTTGGGTCAATTACTCGATTGACCACCTTGACAACTCAGTTTGAGCAACGTTTCAAACCTACTGAAGATGTGCATTCTCTCTTGGCTCAAATTTCTCATATCAAAAAGGAACCATATGAACCCATGAGGGAGTTTGTGGATAAATTCAACAACCTATCCATAAAATCCACAGAACACTCATCCTAGATCAAATCCAAAAGTGCTTCTTCCTCAATGCTCAATTGCTTGAAGTGAGTTATGCACTAAGGAGGGCTAACCTTGCAACTCTGGATGTTGATCAGAGATTGGCTATCAGTGTTGAGGATGACTTGATCATGTCTGGTAAATTGAAAAGAGAACCTTCCAAATCTAAAGCATCTTCTTCTTCCTCTCCTAGAGCCAACTCAGATCAGTTAGTGTAGAAGTTGGAAAATGATCTCATTGCCATTAAAAAGTAATTGGCTCAACATGCTCCTTACCAAGATATTCCAAGAAAGAATTTTTAGCCTAGGAACCGGTTACCTCCTTCCCAAACTAAATTGGCTATTGAAGGCCCACCTATCAAGGTTCCAGTCAATGTAACTTGTGAAGTTCAAGAACCTGATGATGAGGAGTTTAATGAAGACTTTGAAGACCCAAAAGAAGAGGTTGATGAAGAACAGGAGGAACTTGGTGGATCTCAAGCTCATTTCCTCACCACTGAAGGTATGGATGATGAAGATGAATATGATGAAAGAGTGGAAAATATGAATAGTGATTCATATGTTGTTATGACTCGGAGCAAAATGAATAGAAAAGAAAAAGTGGTGCAGCCTGCTAAGAAATCTAAAGAGTATCCTATAACTATTCCAATGTAGTTGCGAAGAAGAGGAGCTCCTATTCCCACTACCTCCACACAAAAGGTGAGTAATGCTAATCCTTCTCCTTCTACTTTTGTTTCCAAAACTTCTTTTCCTTCAACTCCTAAAACTGATAAATCAAAATTTTCTCCTATTCCTAGTAATGATTCCCCATCCACCTCTAGATCTTTTGATATCATTGATCACCTCAAAAAGACCAAAATCCAAATCTTAGAGGTAAAGTTTTACCAAACCCATCCAAAAGCTTTTGCTAAAATGGTAAAATTTGTCAATTCCAAATCCAAAGCTTCATCCAATACTTCTAAAGGTATTTTTCCCACTCCCTCTTCCTCACCTCAACCAAGTCTTGTGGTTGCATTCACTTCCCTAATGAGAAAATTAAACCATTCTATGTGACTCTCCTCATAGCTGGCCATAAACTCGTAATTGTGTTATAGAATCAGGAGCATCAAACAATGTAATGCCTACAAAAGTAGCTCATGCTTTGGGCCTGAATCTAACACGTACCTTTGGTTCTTGCTATTCCATGGAGAGTAGAGAAGTTCCTTTGGTTGGGAGGATTAAAGATGCACAAGTAGCCTTTCGTTGCTTTTCCAGAGAAAAGGGTTACAACCACTATTTTGGTTGTTGATATTCCTCCCTCATATGGTATGTTGTTGAGTAGGAATTTCTATAAAGAGGTAGGAGGTGAAATTCAGATGGATTGGTCGCATGCTTTGATCTTGATCAATGGAGAAGTAAAGAAGCTTCTACTAGAGAGATAGACTAAGTATATTGTGCAAAAGATTGATGATCCAAAAGCACAAATACTCTATGAAGATATAGGGCATGGTAACTATATGATCATGTCAAAAGATGAGGTAAGTATTCGTAAGGGAGTGATTCATGATCCCAATAGAATTTAGACTTTGGAGTTTGATGGAAGCTACTCTTCAGCTAGTTCTAGAGCTGGTGTGGTGTTAATCTCTCTAGAAGGGAAGATTCATCCATTTTATTTCAAGATTCATTTTGAAAATACAAATAATACAACTGAGTATGAGGCTCTCATCCTTGGGTTGAGCATGGAAAAATAAATAGGAGTAAAGAATCTTTGTGCTCGTGGTGATGCAGAGTTGATTGTGAAACAGGTAAGGGATATTTACCAAGTCAAGAATAGGAGATTGAAACATTATAGAAATCTTGTTTGGGATTCCATTGAATTCCTTGATGCTTTCTCAATTGAAGTTGTGCCAAGAGAAAAGAATACTAGAGCTGATTCTCTAGTTGTCTTAGGATCTTTTTTGATTCCTCATCCATATTTCTCTCAAGAGAAATTTACCATTGAAATGATTCATAGGCCTAGTGTGCCGGATAATGCAAGCAAATGGCAGGTTTTCAATGATGATCAACACTTGCTCTATTTCTTGGATCTTAAAGATAACTTCAATTGGTTATATTTTGAAGGAAGTGAAAATCTACCTAGAGAGTATGTTCCCTCTAATGAGGATGATATCAAGGAAGAAATGGATCAGGATGGTTGTATTAAGTTGAAAGGTAACAAGATTCCCAAAGGGCTGGTGAGTCTAGAAGATTTGTTTGATAAACATGATAGGTCCATCAAATCTAAAGATTCTCAAGGGACTCGACAATATGCTAAATATGAGAAGGTCAATATTGGAAGAAATGATGAACCCAAGATGGTGAATATTGGAAAATGTTGCACTCAAGAAGAAAGAAGGAAGGCAACAGATCTATTGAAAAAGTATGTTGATGTTCTTGCCTATTCATATCTCAAGGCTTTTCAGCCAAAGGATATGCAACACTATATCCCTCTAAAACCTAGAATCAAACCTTTCAAGCAAAAGAAAAGGTAGTACAATACCAAGATTGTTGATACCATTTTTCAGGAGATCCAGAAGTTGCTGAAAGTAAAGATCATTTTCCTTATACATCATTCAACATGGATTGCCAACATTATGCCTGTGAGGAAGAATAATGGTGAGATCCGCATCTATGTGTAGATTTCAGGAATTTAAATCAAGCCTCTCTAAAAGACAACTATGCTCTCCCCATGATGGATCAAGTTTTGTAAGTTGTCTCGTGGATTTGAGATGTTATCTATGCTAGATGGATTCACTGGATACAATCGGTGGAAGTCAAGACTCCAGATCAACACAAAACTACTTTTACCACTCCTTGGGGCACTTTCACCTATAAGAGGATGCTATTTGGCATTATCAACACTAGTGCCACTTTTTTAGAGGGAAATGGACTTAGCTTTTAGCATCCTAAAGGAAAATGTATTTTTATACCTTGATGATTTGACTATTTTTTCCAAAACAAGGGCAGATCATCTTCAACATCTGGAAACAGTTCTTCAAAAATGTAGAGAACATGGAGTTTCTCTCAATCCTAAGAAGTTTGTCTTTTGTGTTACTGAAGGCAAGTTGTTGGGGCATATTGTTTCCAAAGAAGGGATCAAGATAGATCCAGAAAGAGTTCAAGAAATCCAACAGATTCCTCTTCCCACAAGTAAAAAGGGTGTTCACTCTTTCTTTGGCAAGATAAATTTCCTAAGGAGATTCATTCCAGATTTTGCAGAATTGACTATGAGTGTTGCTCACATGATGAAAGGAAAGAAAAACTTTGGTTGGACTTCAAGGTAAAGAATCATTTGAAGGTATCAAGAAATCCATTGCTAAAACTCCCATCTTAGCATGTCCTGATTTCAACAAGGATTTTATCATCTATTGCTATGCTACAGAGAGTACCTTGGTCATTTTACTAACTCAAAAAAATCTTAGGGTCATGAACTTGGAATGTGGAGCCCTTGGTGCAAACTACCCTATGCCTTCACAATGAGGTATTTCCAAGCATCTCGTCCACCATTTCACGTAGACACAAGAAGATTGATATTCAATGCAGATAAGGTAGATTGTGACTACCACACCTTACAAAAGAAGTACATGTATCCAGGGCAGAGCACGTACGATGAAAGGCTTATTTTAGAAGTGTTGAGCATAAAGCCAATAAGCCTGGATGTTGGAGATATTGGGGCAGCATTGGTATACATCCAACTGAAGCCCAAAATGGAGAGTAACAAGTATGTGGAGAATGATTTCATGCTTCCAGGGCCACCGAAGGGTGTGCATACAATGGAAAATATTCCATTGCAAAGGCCCTCAGAGACTATACAAGTAGAAGAAGAAGAAGAGGAGCATGAAGACAGTGGTGGTTTAAAACACAGAAGGAAGCAACCATCAGACCAAAAGGAAGAAGAGCGCGTAACTACTCCACCACAAGGGCAGGGTGAAGAACAAGAAGATACAAAAGTAGTGCAGGGGAAAATATTTAAGAAGGTGTTCAAGCACACAAGGACACAAGGTAGAACCCCACACACAATAAGAAAGTCACCACATCTCTCACCTCACAAGGAGCCTACAAAGACGAAGAGGAGAAGAAAACTTAAGTTGGATGAGGAAGCGGAAGGATCTGGGGAGAGCACGCATGCATCACCTACCCCTCATGGCCAAGAAGAGGAGCCACAGAACCAGGAAGAACAGAAGGAAGAAGAGACAAGAGATGAAGAGATGAAGGATGGAGAAGAAGGAGAGAAGGAGAATTCGAAGCAACATATGACACTGCTTGAGGATGCAATAAGGATTCCTAACCTTGATGCCATAGTTCTAAGAGGGCCAAGGACAGGAAGGATGAGTGGAGAGCACAATGCACCCATCATGGGGTATACAGAGGACACAGGGAAGATTGTTCGCGCCCATTTCCGAGCACCATCGCGCGAAAGATTTATTTAGGCCGGGAGTGATGGACGAGGACATGGCCACGGTGTGAACCAGAAAACAATTGTCATGGTCGATGCATACCCACATGGATGAGCCTGAATTTGATGTATGTGAAGAGTCCTGTGTATCAAGGTGATTGAAGAAGGACCCTAGCCAACCACATAATGATTAAGCCTATTGTTATGTCTGATGAGCAAGTAAGTAATGAGCCGGTGAAGGTATCAATGTAGTAGCTAGAAGAAATATGGACAAGGCTACCAAAATAAGAGTGCTTCACGAAGAGATAAAAATGAAGGATGCGAGAGATAATGTTTAACTCAGGAGAAGGACTTGAGCCGAGAAAGTATGACACTTTCATGAACATGGTGGAGGAAATTGGAGATCATGTGATCAAAGCACTCACATTTGGAGTCCAAAGTGCTAGAGAAATTTCTCTCAAAGAATGCATTATGTACAAAATTTGGTGGATCTAGTCTGGAGGATGAAACCATCCGGATGCCAAAGCCAAAGAATCCTGAAGAAGAGGTTGAAAGGGAAAAGGCTGCAGTAGTAAGGAAAATTTCCACATACGATGGGCTATTACAAGTGCTCCAGAAGAATTGAAGAAGGTAGACCATGCCTTGAACATATGCATGGCTCTTGAAGCACTAATAAGTATGAAGACTCGCGATAGAAAAATGGATTCCGGAAGGCCATGAAAGATGAACCATGGGCCTCACGTAGAGATGTTGACACTAGTAAATAAAAATCGTGAGGCACTGGCCACAACACAAGAGCCACATAAGGAGAGGCTAGATGATCTTGGGAAACTCATCACTCAGCGAATGGATGTGCTAGAAGGGATGCACACCTCAATGTCCAACATTATGCTAGTACTACAGAATGAAAAAGGAGAAGTAACACAAGATGAGCTAGAGTCCATCATTGTGGACATACCAGAGCAAGCAGAGAAGGCACTGATAGATTGGCAGGCCTTAGAAGATGAAATAAAGGAAGAGTATCCCGAACTGATACTTCAGGATGGGATAGAGGAGCTTGAGATATGAGTTATTATTTTATTCATTCGTATTCTTTCTGAGTATTCTTTATTCACATTCTTTTATTCAGTTTTGGACATACCCATTTTCGGGCGACAATGAGATTAGTGTGGGGTAATGTTAATCAAAAGAAAAATTTAGCAGAACTCACACATGAAGTCCGCGCAGAAGAGTAGGCAAAGATCAAGAGCGCGTAAGGACAAGAAGGAACCGCGCAGAGTTATAGATTCGGTTTTGGGACTTATCCATTTCGTGTATAAAGTCTATTTTTAGGAGATGGTGTATATCACACAAATGATGCGAGACGTGCACGCCCATGGATTGTCTCATTTTAGAGGATCGGATGGAAGCATATTTACATGGAGATGAGCTAAGAATAGATTCATCACTTCAGTTAATTATAGGAAGTCTATAGATAACACACTTGCATGTGTGGCTATATTTGTAAACGGTGCATGGCTATTAATAGCATGTGACCTATTTTTGGAGTAGATAAGTGGTGAAGGGCAAGTCCCCACTATGTGTGTGTGTGTGTGTGTGTGTGTGTGTGTGTGTGTGTGTGTGTGTGTGTGTGTGTGTGTGTGTGTGTGTGTGTGTGTGTGTGAACTACATAGTAGATATGGTCAAATAAGTTGTGAATTGATATAGTTGGTCATTTTTATTCATTGATAGTATACAAAGACGTGCATGTGGATTATTGTATCAGATCCATGCGCGTTATGACATAGATTGCTAGTATTGTAAGAAGCTTCTGTAATATTGTTTTGATTAATAGATGGAAGATATTGGCTGAATCTGAGTGTCATTATTGTATGTAATTGAGTAGCACATGTCTTGATTTAATCATGATTATCATTTAAAGCATATTCTTCTTAGATCTGATCTGTTATGCACTGTGTAATAATGGATTAAGTTATGGATATACACTTGTGTTATGTCATCATGCTATCATCCTGCTACAACAACCCTAAAGAGGAACCTGGTACCTTTACACTTCTTCTCGGATGAGTGCTCGGTCTAGGTGAGTGATGTGCCAGCCGTGGCTAGGGTGTTATCTATGAATTCTAGGCTACATCGGAGCCATGGTAAGTTTGATTCTATTTGGCTTGGTCCTTTCAAAATTAGACACTTTGTTGGAGAAAATTATTTCTACTTGGATTATATGGATGGATCCTCTCTCCCACTTCCTTATAGTGGGAAATATTTGAATTTTTCAAGTCCTAGGTGATTAGCAGTCCTTTTGTATATACTATGTGTCGTGTTTTGTTTTTGTTTTCCCTTTTGGTTTGTTTCCCTTCCGTGTGTGTTGTCTTCTATATTGCTTCACCTTTGACTCTATTTTCCCAATGGATAAGGCATTGGTCTACTTTCCCAGAGTTTTTCTTGAGTTCTTGATCTTGCCTCATTCCTCTGTCCAAGCCAAGTCATCCCCAGAAGAACTAGTTGTCACCCAAAATCCCCTCATTTTTCAAGAAAAATTTCAAATTTTTTGAGTTAATACCCTTTAGAAGTGTTTAAATGAAGTAAGAGGTTTAAAAAGATAGAGAAAATTCATTCTTTAAAGTCATTTTTAGTGTTTTGTAGATTTTTCGGTATTTTTGTTCTACATGTCCCAAGTACTCTTTGGGCTCCCGATTCGTCATTCACCACTTTTTCCACAATGCTTTACTTATTAATTTTTTCGTAATTTTTTTGCCCACATGTCCCAAGTGCACTTGGACATTTTTTCCCGATTTTCCACTTTTCCCGCACTTCTCCACTCGTCGGCTTTTTTAGTTATGCGCGCCATTCACGTCCCTGCGCCCCTTAGACCATCTCGTGTCAGCCGTGGACCCAATTTCCTGCATCGACCGAATCGGCCCCACGTGTCCCAAATGTCCCAATGTCCCGTGGACCATTTGTATCAAATTAGCCCGTTGCCCGAAGGATCCCGATTGGTTAATCGAATTGCTATGGAGGAAAGGTGGGCCCTTTTCGTGTTTTGATGCATTATGGCAAAAAGGGTGTAAAAGTATAAAAGAATGCCTAAGGCCCACAAAAGGACACGTGGCCATTTTTAAGTTTGAGGTGGGAGGCGGATCGTCGGAGAACTTTGAAGATTTTGGATTTATTGCCAAAAGGAGTAAAGTTTAAAAATGAGCCGAAACTCCACTGAAGCCATGTATTGAATATCATTGAAAATTCAAAGCGGGGAGGCAAATCACCGAGCACTTTAGAGTTTTTGGCTTTATTTCGTAAAAGGAATAAAGTGTAAAAGTAAAGCACGACCTCATCGGCGCACTAGAAAAAGTCAAATGTTGACCCGCATCAAAAGTCAAAATGGGAAAACTAATAACAAAACAATAAAACTATAACACTATAACAACAATAAAACAACATAATTACATCTTCACTAAACATTAAGAACAAATAAACACTAGTTTACTGGATTTTTGTAGACTTGAGCGTGAATCTGAGTGCCTTGTGAAAGTTCGATATAAATCGATGTTGGGATCCTAATTGGAGGCATGGTAATTTTTGGTGAGCTTACCATTCTTCCATTCAAATTTTGGCATACCACTGACATCACATATATGTGCATATGTGCACTTGTAGGAGATCAAGGACTATCTTGTGAATAGCCAAAAGGTTGTCATGGTTGATTTCCAGAGTTTTGATTTGAGTGACAACAATGTTTAGGTCATTCCTTGGGATTGAAATGGAGACAACAATCGAGTCTTGTGTGTTGTCTTTTAGGAGAAAGTCTACATTATCCTCAATTGTTTTCAAAGTCTCAACCCGTGATTCAATTTCTCCAAGACTACATCTTGATTATGAGTTTCGAATAATAGGGGAGCTAACAATGTACAACCTATTTTCCCTTACATATCCTAAGAACCCTTTTGGAGGGAGGCTCGGGCTACATGGTGTTCTTAAAACGAATGTAGGGTTGTTGAGGAGGTGGTGGGGCAAGAGGGGGGACTAGGATCATTAGCCACAACACCTAAAATGTATTGATGAATGAGGTAAATAACCCCCGATGTAAGGGCATAATCCTTCTATGAATCTAAACTTCACCAACATATTTTTCCAAAGATTGTAAAATGGTAGATGACAAACTCACCTTGGCCTCCATCTAAAATGGTTAAGAAGCACCAGTGATGAAGTAGGATTGTGGAAAATCAACCCTCAAGATTGATATACCGAACCATCATATGAGAAACCTCATCAAAGGGATTCGATTGAGTCATAAACAATACCTTCCTTCTTAATTTCCAATTGTTCCCCATCATCCAAGAAGAATTTTTCCTCGCTCCCTTATCAAATTTATTCCTGAAGAATTTTTGTCATCCATGACAAGCCCCTGATGATAAAAGAGATGAACTCCTTGGTGATGGGAAATTCCTTGCCTTTGAATTGAACTTTCCTATCTTTCCAATTCTCACAAACTGGAGTGAAATGTATTGATCATGTCCCTTGATTTTTTTAAAAAAATTCTAGAAACCCCCAATTCTAAGGGTTTCCCAAAGCTCAACATTTTTTTCCATTGGGGATCGAAAATGGGTTCTACCAGATAAGGAGCTCCTCCCATATCTAAAATGGATGATGACCATGAAGAATGGAGATGGTGACAAATACTGACCAGGTCTCATCGATAAAGCACACGTATGTAGCTTAAAATAATAGTCACGGAGATGAACCCCGATGTTTTTCCCCAATTCTATTTGAAAATAAAAAAACACTCTTTTTTTAAGGTGGAGAGGTAATAAGATTAATAATTTAAGTCGATCTACTTTGGAAATCCATGTCAAGGATTCCACACGTGAGAGAGCCGCCAACTAAGGATTTGCATTTGCTTCTTTAATGATGATTTGGCGAGCTTCATGGGGTGTCATGTAAATCATACCATTCAGTGTACTTATTAATACACACCCCTACATTAGCCATGATGTCCGTAGTTTTATTCCCCCCTATACACATGTTGATTTTATGTTAATATTATTGCATATATTCACATAAATTCACTAAGGCTTCTACTAGGAGTTGAGACTTAGAAAGGTTATGCCATCATCTAGCTTTCTTTAATTTGTATTTTGATCTACGTATAAATATAATGCCATATTTTTTTATCTTTTATCCTCCATAGTTATAAAAGGATGCATCTAAATATGACCATTTCTTACATGTTTCAGAGTCTCAACAAGATCATTCCCTTGCAAAAAATGTATAACTACACAGAAAAAATGAAATCATTCAATGCAGGTGAATCATGTCCATGTGTGTGTGTATATAATTATCTATATTTTTATGAAATATACAGGAAGCCCAAAGTAGAAGGACCTAGGCAAGGGTTACTTATTTTTTGAGTTGGGTGGCCTAGTTGTGCAGGCCTATGGGTGGGCAGTACGTGGGATGCAGTAGGCAGAAGATGGGTAAGCTGACCAACCAAGCCGAGATTATCTAATGAAAGTTGACATTCATAATTAATCATAGGGATGGGTGAGCTTGTTTTATAATGGTAAGTGCTTAGCTTCTCAAGCTTCAAGTGAGCTCACTTACAAGCCAAGCTAAGCAATATTAAATGATGTATCTAATGAGAAAATGCATTCTCTCATATAATTGGAATCATAAAATAAGAACAAAGATAAAATGTATCTTGTTTTATAATGGACAGTTTCCCATTCTCACAACCTTCATAGAGTACTTGTTTACCATTAATTTGTAAATAAATTTATTTACCACCTTTTATTAATTGAAGGTACTTGTTTTTCAAACATGTCTTTGAGCACCCATTGAGGGAAATTGGTGAAATTAATGGCAATTAATTCTTCTGTGGCATGGTAGAGAGAATGATGGTGGTTACTATTTTTTATGATGGTAGAGATCTTGGGAATTTCAAGGTTAATCACGGTCGGTGAAGCTATCTCTTTCTTGTTCATCCTTTCCGTTTTCTTTTTCATCCAGTTTCCACTTTTTGGGCTTCTTGTATTTCATAAAAATATAGATACACACACACACACACACACACACACACACACACATGGATTGAATGATTTCCCATTTTTTCTATGTAGTTAACCATTCAGGGGGGGTGCGGGAAGCTAAACTAAGCTTTTAGGAGAGGGTGCTAATATAATACAATTATTAATTATTACAAAACAAACAATGTTTGTTTGTATGAGAATGGGCTTGTGCCCATTATAAACATGCACAAATTCTATAAAGGATGTCACAATGCACAACTTCCCATTATAAAACAAAGT
Organism: Taxus wallichiana var. yunnanensis; assembly: GCA_018340775.1. Taxonomy (NCBI): domain Eukaryota; kingdom Viridiplantae; phylum Streptophyta; class Pinopsida; order Cupressales; family Taxaceae; genus Taxus; species Taxus wallichiana. Next base: position 708,544,006 of record CM031242.1, on the reverse strand, counting down.
ACCTTCCCATAGACCATTTCATCCTATGAAGTGGAAAATTTGAGCAATATTTTTGAGATATTGTTTTTTCTCTCCACTAAATTTTTGTTGACCCTTTCCACTTTGGGCTCCCTCTATTTCGTAAGACCATTTTGGCTTGTGAAGAACCATATTTGAAGAAAATTTGAGGCATAGATTATTCAACTCTTCTCTGTTGAATTATTATGAGATGAAGAATATCATTTGGTTTTCTTTCCCTTATATTTTGTTCTCGGTTTAAAGATAATGCCCTATTTTTTATCTTCTATTTTTTGATCTAGGTATTAAGAATATCATTTCAATGTTTTGTGAGACATGCATAGTTGTTAACCTAATCGTAGTTGCTAATACGGGGAGTTACTTCTTTTTTAAATTGAAGATAAGTTTTAGAGATACTTCTAACTCTTCTCTGTTGTATTCCAGTCTCTGGGTATAAAGATAAATTATAATGTCATATTTTAGAACTTTTTGTATTTTTGATATGGGTTTTAAAAATATCACTTCAAATTTTGTAATACTTACATAGTTTTTATCCTCCATAGTTATAAAATATTGCATCTAAATATGACCATTTCATGCATGTTTCAGAGTCTCAACATAATCACATTCCCTTGCAAAAATGTATATGATTCTCCTTCTTGGTAAGATGGAGTTACCTAAGAAATCCACTTGCCAATCCTTCATGCTAAGATGGGGAGTTATCTGTTATGTTTTTACCAAAGTACAGAGTGGGCTTACCACCTGGGAGGCATTGCTTAGTTTCCAAATTGGGCATGATAATTGATCACAAAATAAATGATAATTCTATAATTCTTCTTTCATCCATAAAATGATATTTTTTTTCATGATCGATGTTCATCAAGGTTAGATAATATTAATAAAAGTAAATCATTTTATCCCGAAGGTGAATCATTTGCAAATTGGCCTTGCATCAATGGTGAATCATGTCAAGTAAGGATTTTATCCCAATGGTGAATCATTTTCTACTTGGCCTTGCATCAATGGTGAATCATGTCACATCTATTAGCCTTGATATCATATGTTTCTCTTTGCATTGTTGAATGATTTACCACATACACAAGGCCAAGGTACACATGGTTTATCCTTCGAGATTAAATGTTGCACTTCCATTACTATGATCTTACCTTGTTGAAAAAAAGTCTTCTATTGTATAGTATTGGGTATTAGAATGTTTATAATGGGCACAAGCTAAATTTTAATTCTAAATATTCTTAAACAAACTAAATTTTATTTCTATTATTCTACTTTGATTCATACATGAGAAGGGGCATCTACCCATTCAATACAAGTAAATATTGAACTTAAATAATTTTTAGACCTCTATAAAGGATGTGAGAATGAGAAGTTAGTTTGTACAAGAACTTAATCATTTTAATACCTCTGTATAGGTTATGAGAATTTATACCTCTATAAAATTTGTGAGAATGGGAAACTTCCAATTCAATACAAGGAAAAAAATGTTTGGTTTCCCAATTCAATACAAGACAAAAGGTTTTTTTAATATGAGAATTGGCATATGCCCATGCTAAACATTCAAATGAAAAATTTAGTACAAGACATAAATGTTTGTTTATATGAGAATTGACATATGCCCATTCTAAGCATTTTAATGCAATCAATGTTTTAAAAATGTTATTTTAGTATTATTTATTTTTCAGTATTCTTATAACTCTCTAAAACATTTAAAGGGGTCTAAACATTAGGATATTAAAGCATTAAAGCATTGTTGGTAAAAAAAATTTAAAAATATCGGTCTCATGTTATGTTTCATGTCACTCCATATTTTTAAATAGGGTTTTCAACTACAACTAGAATTAGTCATATTGCGATGCCACCAAACATTTATATCATTTTGGCTGACTAACCTGGAAGAGACTAGTTGTGATTCCCTACTACATGTTGCACTACATACCCTTTTTTTTAGGGGATCAATGTAGTTCTATTATTTTTTTTATGTAGTTCTATTTAATTTTGATTTAGAAATGATTTATTTTCATATAGGCATCTTATTGTTTAAGACCTGACATATCCAAGACCAACATGCAAATATATTTTTACCACCATGTATTTATTACCCTTAAAGGTATGCCCATTCTTAATAATTTGATTTAGAAATGGAATTATGCCATTCTCTAGATCTTCTAAAATTTTGTTTTGGCCATTTTTTTGGTTATATGGGAAATTGGGCATTTTTCCATCCTCTAACAAACAAACATTTATTTTTGGGTTGTTCCCCATTTTGCATCAAAGGAAAACATTTATTTTTGGGTTGTTCCCCATTTTTCATCAAAGGAGGAAGACCATTGCAATCAAAGGAGGACCATATTAGAAGAATAATAGTGTAAAAACATTTTGACAACCTTTATAGAGTAAGTAATTGTATCATATTGGTTGGACTATCCCTGGCGGAGCCTAGTGTTGCACTGCATACCATTAAAGGGGATCAAGCCTCTATCTCTAATTGTTGTTTATTCTTTTTCTTTTGGGATCTCTTTCTTTTCATGAAGAATATCAAGGAAATTTATGAGAAACAACAATGAATATTTCTAACTCTTCTCAATGTGAAGAATAACATCTAGTTTTCCTTCAAAAGAAAAATGAGGCCCCCACTTCATAACCCATTCATCCATTCATGTCATGAATAAAACATTTTTTTCATTTTATCTTGAATACAATTGTATCGTTTTGGCTAGACTATCCTAAGTTCTTCCTCCACCAAGTGCTGCACTACATACCCTCGAGAGGGATCAAGCCTTATGTAGTTCTATAGTTTTGTTTTAGGAATAGTTATATTTATGGGCATTCATCCATCCTCAAACAAAAAAACATTTACTTGTTGGATTGTTCCCATAATTTTCATGAAAGGAGGATGATTGCAATGGAAGGAACATTCTAATAGCCTTTATAGAGTTAATAATTGTATCATATTGGTTGCACTATCCCTAGGTGGATAGCCCCTATGCTTTTGGTCTCTCTCTCTTTTCATGAAAAAAAAAAATGAATATTTCTAACTCTTCTCAATGTGAAGAATAACATCTTCTTTTCCTTTCATTGCAAAAAAATGGGGAACAATCCACTTCATGTTCATGTCTTGTCCATTCGAGTAGACAGATGCCCATATGTAGTTTTCCTTATGCCTATTTTTCTTTGTGATTCCTATTATTAGAATGGGCATATGTAGTTTTCCTTATGCCTATTTTTCTTTGTGATTCCTATTATTAGAATGGGCATATGCCCATTATCAAGATGCTACAAGAAATTGATACAAACATTTTTCTAATTTTATCTTTGCATACCCTTGGGTAGATGCCCATTCTCATAGTTCTATTAATTTGATTTAGAAATGATAAGATGCCCATTTTCATATAGGATAAATTAACATATATTGTTTAAGACCATGACATATCGAGACCAACATGCAAATATATTGTTTACCACCGTATTTATTAATTAAAGGTAATTGTTTTAAAACAAGACTTGGACCACTCATAATAATGAGAATAGACATTAGCCCATTCTCTAGACATTCTAACATTTTGGTTTGGCCATATTTTTTTGTCAATTGTATTGGACTATTTAGAAATATGGGCATTTTTCCATCCTCGAACAAACAAACATTTATTGTTGGGTAGTTCCCATTTTGCATGGAAGGAGGACCATTGCAATGGAAGGAGGACCAGATTAGAAGAAGAATTATAGTGTAAAAACATTCTGATAACCTTTATAGACTTAATAATTGTATCATATTGGTTGGACTATCCTAGAGGAGCCTAGTGTTGTATGCACATATACCCTTAAAGGGAGATCAAGCCTCTATCTCTAATTGTTGTTTAGTCTTTCTCTTTTGGTCTCTCTCTTTTCATGAAAAACAACAATGAATATTTCTAACTCTTCTCAATGTGAAGAATAACATCTGGTTTTCCTTTCATTGAAAAATGGGGAACTATCTACTTTATCTTCATGTCATGCCCATTCGAGTAGATAGATGCCCATTTTTCATTCTTTCATACAAAAAAACAAACATTTTTTTTTCATTTTATCTTGAATACAATTGTATCGTTTAGGTTGGACTATCCCTGATGGAGACATGTTATGCCTCCACCAAGTGTTGCACTACATACCCTCGAGGGGGATCAAGCCTTATGTAGTTCTATAATTTTTTTTAGGAATAGTTATATTAATTTGATTTAGAAATGGTAGAAATACTCATATTTTTCCTAATTAGCATATTTTGTTAAAGACCATCTCGAGGGGGATCAAGCCTTATGTAGCTCTATTATTTTTTTTAGGAATGGGCATCTTGGCTCCATGGTGTTTGTCTACATAAAATGTTTAGGGTCTCATAGTTGTATTAAATTGATTTAGAAATGGAATGCCCATTCTCATAGTTGTATTAATTTGATTTAGAATGGAAGATGCCCATTCTCATAGTTGTATTAATTTGATTTAGAAATGGCAAGATGCCCATTCTCATAGTTGTATTAATTTTATTTAGAAATGGTAGATGCCCATTCTCATATTGGAGTAATTAGATATTTTTTTAATGACCATAGTTGTAGTGGGATCAATATTGTTATGTATGCTCATTTTTTTTTAGTTTTTAGAAATGGGATTTTTGGTATATTCTCATTCTCATAGTTGTATTAATTTTATTTAGAAATGGTAGATGCCCATTCTCATATTGATAATTATTTTTTTAAATTTTCCATTCAAGGAAATCAAGACTTATTAGCTCATTATTTTTGTTTTATAATTTGATTGGGCATATTGGCTCAGGGCAAATGTTGATTTATTAATTAGGGATTCCCATTCTCATAGATAATAATTTCATTCTCATATTTATTAATTTGATTTAGAAATGGAAGATGCCCATTCTCATAGTTGTATTAATTTGATTTAGAAATGGTAGATGCCCATTCTCATATTGGAGTAATTAGCATATTTTGTTAAAGACCATCTCGAGGGGATCAAGCCTTATGTAGCTCTATTATTTTATTTTTTAATGGAATGGGCATTTGGCTTTTAATATGAAATCAATGTATTAATTTGATTTAGAAATGACAGATTCCCATTCTCATAGTTGTATCAATTTGATTTAGAAATGGAAGATGCCCATTCTCATATTGGAGTAATTAGCATTTTTTAAAGACCATCTCGAGGGGGATCAAGCCTTATGTAGCTCTATTATTTTGTTTTAGGAATGGGCATTTTTTGCCAAGTGTTGTACTACATATGAGGGGATGCCCATTCTCATAGTTGTATTATTTAATTTAGAAATAGAAATGAATGCCCATTCTCATATTGGAGTAATTAGCATTGTATTTTTAAAGAAATGGCCCATTTCTTAGGGGGATCAATTTCATGATATTTAGTCTATTCTCATATTTTAATTAGATATTTATTTTATTTTAAAGACCATCTTGGGGGATGCCTTTATTATTATTTTTTTTTAGGAATGGGCATCTTGATTTATCAATGTTGCATTATTTTTTAGATACCCTTGGGAAGATGCCCATTCTCATAGTTGTATTAAATTGGTTTAGAAATAGGATTTCCCATTCTCATAGATGCCCATTCTCATATGCCCATTCTCATAGTTTGTATTAAATTGATTTAGAAATGGAAGTTCCCATTCTCATAGCTCATAGTTGTATTAAATTGATTTAGAAATGGAAGATGCCCATTCTCATATAGGAGTAATTAACATGTTTTGTTAAAGACCATCTCGAGGGGGATCAAGCCTTATGTAGTTCTATTATTTTGTTTTAGGAATAGTTTAGGCAATTTAGAAATATGGGCATTTTTCCATCCTCGAAACAAACAAACATTTAATTGGATTGTTCCCCATTTTGCATGGAAGGAAGATTATTTTTAATGGAAATATTATTAAATATTTCATTTCTTTATCATATTTTATATTTTATTCTCTATTTTTTGATCTCTCTCTCTCTCTCTCTCTCTCTTTTTCTCTCTCTCTCTTTTAAATGAATATTTTAATCTTTCATTCTTTCAATGTGAAGAATAACTCAAATTTCCTTTTTTTTCAAATGGGGTATAATCATCCATTCATCTTCATGTCATGCCCATTCGATTTTTAATGAAGCCAATGCCCATGCAAGTTTTGAAGTTTTGAAATTTATTTGTTTATTATGTTTTTTAATGATACGATTTATTTTTATTTTAATTATTATTATTATTAAATTTTATTAATTAATTAATTTTTGTATTAATTAATTTTCTTTATTAATTAATTTTTAATTAATTAATTTTTTATTAATATCATATGTTAAATACATATTCTTTGATTTCTAATTTTTTGAAATAATGGAGTTTATGTCGTTAATTAGTTTTATAAAGTTTTATTATATTTTTCATAATTTTAAAATGCACTATAATTAATTAAGCATTATAAATAATGGTGATAAAGTTGTTAATTAGTTTTATAAAATTTAATTATATTTTTTAATATTATTTAATTGTTTTAAAATATTTATTTATCCATTTGATAATATAATTAGATGTTATTAATATGTTTCTAGTTAATATAGTAATGTAAGTTTGTTGGCAATAATAATTTTGTATTTATTTATTAGTATTATTAATTAATGTTGTTAATTAATTAATTTTCTTTAATCCTAATATCATATGTTAAATACATATTCTTTGATTTCTAATTTTTTGAAATAATGTTGTTTATGTTGTTAATTAGTTTTATAAAGTTTTATTATTTTTATAATTTTAAAATGCACTATAATTAATTAAGCATTATAAATAATTATATTAATTTAATTAGTTTTATAAAATTTAATTATATTTTTATAATATTATTTAATTATTTTAAAAATATTGTTTTATTTAATATAATTAGATGTTATTAATATGTTTCTAGTTAATATAGTAATGTAAGTTTGTTGGTAATAATTCTTGTATTTATTTATTATTTATTATATTATTTGTTATTAATTTTTTTTTTAATTAATTATCATATTTATATATATTATTTATTTCTATTTTTGAAATAATATTATTATTATTATTAGTTTTATAAAGTTTTATTAATTTTTATAATTTTAAAATTTAACTAATTAATTTTATAATAATAATGTTATTAATATGTTTTATTAATTAATATTAATTTTATAATAATAATTTGATTTATTCTATTATTATTTTTACTAATTAATTATTATTATTAATTAATTAATTAATATTATATTAATATTTAATTATATTATTATTAATTAATATCTTTTAATTAATTTTAATATTATTACATTGATTGTTTTGAAATTATTTTTAATAATACTAACACGATTGTTTCAAATTTCAAATTTTTAGTGCTTTCTTTTTGGAAGGCTCTTAATGGTCATTTATTATGGTATCTTTGATTCAAATTTTGAAATTTTGGTGCTTTTTTTTTAGATTTGGTCATTTATTATGGTAGGTTTGATTCAAATTTTGAATTTTGGGCACTCTTTTTTTATGAGGCACTTTTTTTGGCCAAGTACATTATAAAAATATTGATTTTGAATGAATCGGGTTTTGATTTTTTTCTATTATGACTGATATTTTTTCATTCAGATTTACTTGGGAAAGTTTTCAAATGTAATGTAGATGTAGAGAAAATACAAGATATATAGATTTTGTAGAAGAAGAAGAAGAAGATATAGCTACCGATAAATTCGTAGAGAGAGATACAAAGATACAAAGATTTTAGAAGAAAAAGAAGAAGAAATAGCCTCCGATATAATGATTTTGCAAGGGATACTTTTCAAGATTTCTCAAGGAAAAAACAATGGGCAGAGCAGGCTATTCCAGGTTTTTATATCTCATTTTTTCCATGTTTACTTCTAAAGCCTAAAAATGTATAAACACATATCTTTTAGTTCACAATAGACTATCTGAACCATTTTTCCATATATCTCATTTATTTTTATGTCTAAAAATGTATCGATTTGTTTCCATTCATAAATAACAAAAAAAAAACAAAAATCAATTTCTTTACATTCATAAATGTAATAACTACCAAATATACAAATCAAAATTATTTCATTCAAATGTGTACTTGTTTATGGTGTGAAAAAAATGATTAGATAGATTAAGTACCACCTGTCTCTTTTTGTGTCTTTTTTAATAACCTCTACAACAAGTTTCTTTTTCAATAATCTTTGTATCCAATCAGGCCAAATCCTTTCGCATAAGCAAAAAAATGATTTGATAAACTCAATACCACCTTTCTCTTTTGTATATCTTTTTTTATTACCACTGCAACAAGTTTTTTCAATAATCTTTGTTTCCAATCAGCCCAAATCCTTTCACATAACTTCTTCTTTCTCATACAAAATATCTGAATGAAAAAAAAAAACCATAATAAGAAAAAAAAACTCATCTTCGTAAGAGAGAAAAAATCAAAACCCTAGCCATTCAAAATCTATATTTTTATATAGTAATTGACCAAGAAAAATTGCCTCTAAAAAATGGCACCAAAAATTTGAAATTTGAATTTAACCTACCATAATAAATCACCACCCTTTAATGATTAAATGCCTTTAGTATCCTAATATCATAAGTCTCAAATTTGAATCTATCCGACCATTATAAATCACTACCCTTTAATGCTTAAATTCCTTTAATATCCTAATATCCTAAGTCTATCATAAATACTTAACCATGAAAGGGTACATATTTAAATGCTTTAATGTCATATTATCCCAATGTTTAGAAACATTTAAATGTTTTGAAGAGGTATTAGAATAATGAAAAATACATAGTGTTATTTTTGTACATACATTCAAAATTTGAATATATAATACATTAACAAATCACCACCTTTTAATGCTTTAATATTTTGAATATATAATACATTAACAAATCACCACCTTTAATGCTTTAATGTTTTAATATGCTTTTTAATATGCTTAGATATTTGAATTTATTGGACCCATTTAAATGTTTTAAATAATATGTGAATAATGAAACATATATGTAAAAATATATGTTTTATAATAATGAAATTTAAATACATTGTACTTTTTACGTATTTATTGTGTTTTAGAATGGGCACCCACTCTCACGTCCTATATATAAAGTTATAAAAAAATTAAACTATCCTACAATAATAAATAATGAAATCATGAAATTTTAAATAGTAGAATTTATTGTCATTCCTATTTACTATGTTTTAGAATGGGCACCCATTCTCACGGCTTGTATAAAGTTATGAAATTGATTGAGCATTTTTACATTGTCTTGTATTGAATGGGAGATGCCCATTCTCATATAGGAATCCTAAAAGACCTACTTTGGCAGATAGGAATCACAAACAATATTGCTTATATGAGAATGTAGAGAAAATGCACATGCCCACTTGTCATTTTTGTAATTAGAATGGGCAATGCCCATTTCTTGTATGAGAATGTTTAGAATGGGCACATGCCCATTCTAAAAAAAATATTACTTATATTATAATGTTTAGAATGTGCATATGCATATTTTTAGAATGGGCATTTTAAATAGTATAATTTATTGTCATTCCTATTTATTGTGTTTTAGAATGGGCACCCATTCTCATGACTTGTATAAAGTTATGAAATTGATTGAGAATTTTTACATTGTCTTGTATTGAATGGGAAGATGCCCATTCTCATATAGGAATCATAAAAGACCTACTTGGGTAGATAGGAATCACAAAAAATATTGCTTGTATGAGAATGTAGAGAAAATGCACATGCCCATTGTCATAAAATCAGTATTTCTTGTATGAGAATGTTTAGAATGGGCACATGCCCATTCTAAAAAAACATATTACTTGTATTATAATGTTTAGAATGTGCATATGCCTGTTTAGAATGGGCATATGCCCTTTATGAAAGGAATAATCAAATTTACTTTGTTTTAGAATGTGCACCCATTCTCACATCTTGTTAAAAGAGTTATGAAATTGATGGAGATTTTTTTTGCATTGTCTTGTATTGAAAGGGAAGATGCCCCTTCTCATTTAGGAATCATAGAAGACTTTTTTGGGCATTAGGAATGATAAAAGAAGAGTATGGATTATACATGCTCATAGATTTTAAATAGGTATGAAATTGATTGACCATTTTTACATTGTCTTTTATTGAATGGGAAGATGCCCATTCTCATATAGGAATCCTTAGTTTGGGTAGATAGGAATCACAAAACAATATTGCTTGTATGAGAATGTGCCCATTCTCATAAAAAAAATATTATTCAATCATGATTGTGCACATGCCCATTCTCAAAAAAAAAATATTACTTGTATTATAATGTTTAGAATGGGCATATGCCCTTTATGATAGGAATAATCAAATTTACTTTGTTTTAGAATGTGCACCCATTCTCACATCTTGTTAAAAGAGTTATGAAATTGATGTAGCTTTTTTTGCATTGTCTTTTATTGAATGGGAAGATGCCCCTTCTCATTTAGGAATCATAGAATAATTTCTTGGGTAGATAGGAATAATAGAAGAAGAATAAGAAGAGTATGGATTAAATAGTCTCATATTTTTAAATAGGTATAAATAGGAATAATAGGAGAAATCTCATAAAATCAACATTGCTTGTATTACAATGTTTAGAATGGACATATGCCCATTCTCATGCAAAAAAATTGTTTCATTTTGTATTGAATGGGCATCACATTTTTAATCCTATATTCTCATATAGGATTCCCATGGGCATATGCACATTTTAAAACAAAAAATATGTTTTGTCTTGTATTAAATGGGTAGATGCCCCCTCACAGCCATTAAATACGTATTAAAGAGTGGGGTTGAGAATTTTTGTCTTGTATTCAATAGTCATATTCTCATTCTCACATCCATTATAGAGGTATCTCAAAGATTAAGTTTAATATTGCTAAAATTAGAATATGTAAAAAGGGCATATGTGTATTCTCTTTAATATTTATTTTAGAATGGGAATTTTCCTATTCTCATAAGGGAATCATTAAAAAATGTCAATTATTGTTCATACTAGAGATAAACTAAAAATATCATAAAAATAATTATAGAGATAACATTAGAATATGAAGAATGGGCATATGCCTATTCTCTTTAATAGGATTCATAAGAGAAAGTCCATTATTGTTCATAAAGATATGTGAATAAGTATAATAAAGAGAATAGAGATAACATTTACTTTGTTTAGCATGGGCACTTACCCAATATCATCACCTTTGTAGGTGTATCAAATCCAACGTATCACTTCATAATGATTACTCTGATTCCTTGCATACCATACAAAAATAATAAATTGTATGCATGTCAGTTCAATGAACTGACATGAATTTTCAACTCGTAATCATGTTGAATTATTATTAAATGAAGATTACAAAATGGTTAACTATCCTTTTTATCTACATAGTACATAATATCAATAAACAAGGTAATAATGCAATCTCTGTTGGAAAACAACTTTTACTACCTAATTTTATAATCATATAGACAACTAAAAATCTGATAAGAAAGAAAAAAAAGTCATTCATCATCACAATAATCAATATAGAAAACAAGGTAATAGTAGCATCTAATAATGATACAAATGTCAACATTAAATAAGATCATTTCACAGTCAATATTTTACATAAACAAAAGTCATACATCATCACAAGAATTAATAGAGATAAAATTTAATTTGTTTCGAATGGAAAATTCCCCATTATCACAGCCTTTATATAGCTCTCAAAATGATTTACTTCAATATATCTTCCTATATGTGAATGGGCATATTCCCTTTCTCATATATGAATCATAGAAGAATAGAGATAAACTTTACTTTGTTACAATGACCAGTTCACTACCATGTAAGGAAAAATAACCAAATGATATTCTTCATCTCCGAATAAATCACAAGAATCAATATAGATGAAATTTAATTTTCTATTGTTTTATTATGATTCCTATGTGAGAATGGGCATATAGAATGGGCATATGACCATTCTCATATAGGGATCATAGAAGAATAGATATAGAATTTACTACATTCTAAAACTGTGAAATAATTTTTTCTCTATTATTATGTTATGATTCCTATGTGAGAGTGGGCATATATAATGGGCATATGCCCATTCTCATATAGGAATCATAGAATAAGATTAGAGATAAAAATAAAATGTTGCACAATGGGAAATTCTCCACCATGCAAGGGAAAGAAAACCATATGATATTCTTCATCTCAGAATAAATCAACAGAGAAGAGTTAGATAAATTCATGCCTATGTGAATGGATTGGTGTTTCTCATAAATTTACTTGATAAATTTTTCTTCACAAGCCAAAATAGTCCAACAAAAGAGAACCCAAAAGAAAAAGTATAAACAATCAAAAATCAAATATCTCACATGCAAGGAAGCGGTCTAATGAAATAGAGGAGCCCAAAGTGGAAAGGAAGAACAAAAAAAAGTGGAGAGATCAAACAATATATCAGAAATTTTCTTCAAATCTTGTGCTTCACAAGACAAAATAGTCTAATGAAATGAGAAAATTCCGTTCTCATATAGGAATCATAAAATAATAATAGATGTAAAATCTAATTTGTTTTAGAATGGTAAAGCTTCAAATTCCCAAGAACTCTATCATCCTTGAAAACATTAACTACCATTAATATCTCCACTGTGCCACATAGTGACGTGGATTAAATTCCATTAATATCTCCAATTTCCCTCTAATAAGCAGTCAAAGAGGTGTTTTAAAACAATTACCTTCAATTAATGGAAAAATGGTGGTCAACAATATATTTTCATGGTGGTCTCACTCTGTCATGGTCAGAAACAAAAATAAATTTTTAACATTTTTCATAGCCATGTTTTAGGTTATTTGCATTTAAAATACACCAATAATATCACCTTTGTGCCACGTAGTGGCCTATATTAAGTTCAAATTATATTGCTTGAATTAGAATGTTTAGAATGGGTGTATGTCAACTCTCAATCAAACAAACATTTTGGTCTTGTATTTATGGGTTCAACTGAATATATACCTCAATTATTTTAGCATATAATGTAGGTATGTTTTCCACTAGTAGATATATGTGCACAAAAATACGTGGTAATTGGATGATCTACATAAAAAATATACAAAATATAAATGACATAATCCCATTCTATATTACTCATAGAATGGGAAGATGCCCACTCTCATTTGTGAATCAAAGAAGAATAACAAATTAAAATTTACTTTGTTTTAAAACATTTCTATGACTCCTATGAGAGGTATTAACATGATTAAATTCAATATTGCCTTTACAAACACACTTCCCATTCTCACAACCCATTCTAAAATGTTTACAATCATATAAATATATTGTATGATGAGAACTACATAAGCCTTGATCCCTCTCGAGGGTATGTAGTGCATCACTTGGCTCTATCAGGATAGTCCAACTAGTATAATACAATTATTAATAATGATAAAAAAAAAAAATTGTATGTTTGTATGAGAATGGCATTTTTCCCATTGTAAAGCTTCTTTCACTAGTAATATTTTCTATCTATAAGGGTTGTGAGAATGCACAACTTCCCATTTTAAAATAAAGTAAGGTTGTGAGAATGCACATATTTTCATTCTAAAATAAAGTAAATTGTGTCTTTATTATCCTTCTATGATTCTTATATGAGAATGGGCATATGCCTCTTCTAAACATCTAGTCTTATTCTACGTTTCCTATATGAGACTGGGCCTCTTCTCATTACAACCATTTTTATAATAGATTTTTTTATCATTTTCATATATTAAGAAACATCTTCTTCCTCCTCGTATTTTTGTATGACAAAGGACATACTCCCATTCTATACAAAATACAAATATAACATCTATTCAATACAAAAAAGAAATGTAACGTCTTTTCAATACCAAATGCAAATGTAACATCTATTCAGTCATGATTGCTACATGATGGACACCCAAAACCATCAACAATGCTACTTCATTATTATCATTTTTTTATCTCATATTCACTCATACTATACTACTACTTGAATAACCTAGGTCTTACATTATTATCAAATTTTCACTTATATTGCAACTTAAAGGACACCCATAAGACTCAACAACACTACTTCAATATTATCATTTTATAAGAGTTTGACTTTGTGCATAAGAATGTAGTTTCTAAATTATAATTTTCATATAAAGTTCTTATTCCACAATTTTTTTCTTCCTTTCCAATAACGTCCCTCATATCATCCTTCACCATCTCATCCTCCTCTGAGCTGTTGAGGTAAAGCTTAAGCTACTTTTTTCTTCCCTTCTCCAGTTGATCTAGCCTCCTCTGAATATCCATAACCATATTTTTAAGCCCAAGACAGTTCCTCTCTGATGGAATTTTGATAAGTAAAATTTTCTTTGAGGCCTCAATATACTTCATACAAGTACATACCATGGCCACCCCAAACTCATCGAGGAATCAACATTCTTTTCCAGCTACAGAAACCCTGAGGGAAATTTTTTCCAATGTCATACTCCAATCAAACTCCATCTTTTTTCTTTTCCTTTGGAAGGTTCCCTTTGATATCAGACATAGAAACACCAACCAATATCAATACCCTTTTCTTCTTCCTCAATTTATTCATTCGTTCAACCAGAGTACAAAAGTCATCTAGGTCCTCCAAAACCTCCCTCTCCATATTACCAACAACATCTACAATGTTTATCGATGACATAAAAGACTCTTTTATGTCATCTGAGCCCGAAGAGGAGGAATCCTCATAATCCTCCTGCTACTCCATATACTTCTCATCCTCAACATGCTTATCATCAATCCTTGATGAAGAGGGATTTTCAACTTCTTTTTGGAAAATTATCGATTGATTTGTGTAGGGAATGATGAGAATGAATGCAAAAATTATAATGCATAACATGGTAGATATGACTTAACATAGGAAATGGGGGCATAAACTACCTTATATCCGAAAGAGTTTGCGAGAATATGACTTAACATAAGCTTAATGAGGTACCCATGCACAAAAATAAGTCCCAAGCAGTGAAGGAAAACCTAGTGGGAAAAACATCCACCACAAGAGAAAAAACACTCTCTAATATAAGAAAGATGCCAAAGATGAGTCCCGGCCATATACTAGCATGAAAAGGTACCCATGTACAAAGGGGAAATCTCTTGAAAAGATGAAGAAGAAAGAAGAAGAGGGAGACGAGAGGGATGCAAAGATGCCATGGATGGATCTAAACTCTGCAACTCTAGAAGTCTCCCAGAATAATGTCGATCACGAGATCCTCTTCCTCTGATCAAGAAAAGCCACCCGCACCGAACTATGTGATTACCCTTAGTAAGGACAAAAATGATGTGTTTGGAAGTTTTCCCACTCCACGAAGGAAACCAAAGGCAAGAGCGTTTAGCACGAATAACTCTTAGTCTAGTCCATGAAAGTGTGACATGGGTCTAGCAAGTGAGTGCAAAGGAACCGAAGGTAATGTCATGAGTGTAGAACTATTAGAGTATGAAGGGTGAACACCTGTAGAAAGGATGTCCCACTAATGTGAAGGCAAAAACATCCCCCAAAATAGAAAATGGATCCACAAGTAAGGGTAGATCAATGAAGGTCTCCAAAAAGTGGAAGTGGTAAGAGTCCCAAAAGGGGCACTTCCAACAACGGAGATGATGAACTCCTCTGAAATACCTGTAGATGGATGAGGAACTCCGTAGTACATCACAAATGCATTTTGTGAAAATATGACTAAGGTCGTGCAGATACTGGTCCCCAATGAGGGGGCTCAACAAATAGAAGAGCGATGTCAGATAGGTATGAGTCATCCAATGAAGGTAGAGGAGTGAAAGGGGCCTCACACACTGAAGGTGGAAAAGAGGTGGGTGTGATGACTGTATGATATTGTATAGGAGACTGCTCAATATCTGATGAGATGTGGGATGCATCAACACTCTCTGGAATAGTGAGAGAAGGAGGAGAAGAGTCCTTTGTAGTACTCTTGACATCAGAATTGGGTGCACAATCCTCATCATCGAATTAGAACCAAGCGTGTCTAGTCTCATATCAAAGTAACAAAAATGATGTCATCACACGAAGAAATAGAGGAGAGAACTGAATCAACAACAAAAATGGCGGCAATATGTGAAGGGTCTCCATAGAGGGACTGAAGAATGCTCCAGACACGGTGGGGTGGATCTGAGTCTGCCACATGAAACCATTGAGATGTAGAGACATGCATCATCATGTGACCAAAAACATGGTCACAAGTGTTGAGAAAATCTTCCGATAATGATGATCAGTGGGTGTAGGAACTGGCCCAAGCAATAAGTGTGAAAGACCCTCGTAGGTGAAGTAATGTTCCATAGAAGCATGTCAAACTGAATAGTTCTCTCTCCCAGTAAGAAGTGGTGGAGGTCAGTAAGGTAATCCTATGATGCTCAAGTCTGAAAGAGCACCCTCAATGATGCGGAGTCAAAAAGTGCAAGATGCACAAATGCAAGACGTCGGACTCTCGGCCAATAATGTGTCTGCGCATGTAATAAAACACCCAGACAATATAATAACCCCCCTACTTTCAAACTTTAGTTTAGTGCATTGAATATAATCGGGTCCGAGCATGCATCTTGAAATAGTTGGTAACTCACCTTGCAATTAGCGTAATAACGCACAAGAGAGGAGACCACAATCGTGTTTCGTGGAGCGCAGCAAAGTGACACCGTATACAAGCACAATTTGCAAAAAAACTAGGAAGGAGGTGAAATCAAATCCTAGTTGTGAGAAAAATGTCTCATGTTGCAAAGGATACCCCCTTGCTATGCAAATCAGGCGGATGCCCTCATTAGTCGCAAGCAATAATAAGGGTAATATAAAATGTTTTAAATGAACTCAAGATGAGTCCCGATGATCTTCAGAATGCCAGAAAAGTGCTTGGAAGGAAAATAGGTGCTCAGAGTGTCACTGCACACTTGAGCGCATGATTAGTAAAAAAAATTGACAATAACGCCTAAAGAATTATCGCTTTGAAACGCCAATGTGGCTAATTCTAGAGCTATTGGAGTTTTAAAAAAATGATAAAAAAATGTTAATTTAAAAGATGATTTTAAATTACTTTATCTAATCATGAAAGATAAATAAAATTAGATTTCATATAATTAAATCTAAGTAATCATGAATAATAAAGAAACACTAATTAAAATTAAATCCTAATTAAATATTTGAAATTAAATGCTCCCTTTTTGAATAAACCCCACTTTATAAAATTTGAACACCCCTTGTTTAAAAAACTTGCCTTAAATAATTGTAACTACCCACTTTAAAAATCCCACCAAAATATTTAAAAAACTTACCATAAATAAATGTTAACAAACTTACGGTTGTTTGAAACCTTGAGTTGGAGGAGGCCATGGGAGGATCCCAAGTTGGACTCGAAATTGAGGAAAAGCAAGGATCCCGATGTGGATTGCGGTTTGAAGCCGTTGGAGATTGGGCCGAGGTGTAGATGGGCTTGAGGCTCGAGGCATGTGGGGAGCAAGGAACATGGGAATGGAGGTGGGCAGAGTTGAAGCCCAAGGTGGGAGTAGGAACCAGGTCACCAGGTGCGGGAGTGGGAACCAGGGACAAAGCCAAGGGCATGAGAAGGGGAGAATGCTAGGTGCGGGGTAAATGCAGGCAGAGTGAGCGAACTCACGGCCATGGTAGGTAAGGAGCTCGTGGGAAGACTCGAGCACGCTAGTTTGGTTCGGCCACGACTCAAAGAAACAAAAAAAAAAATCTCGGCCAAGTGTGGGAAAGTTTGGTCGAGTAAAAGGTTGCTGTGGTTTGAAGACTACCCGACCAAAGCGGAGACCCCAGAACCAACATAGGCCAAAGATCCACCAACAAACCCTAAGAAAAACACGAATGTAGAACCAAACCTCAATGAGTACAAACAGAGTTGGAGAAGCCAAACGTAGGTCAAAAATGACTCAGAAAATGTTGCAGAGTTGGTGCACGTAGGGCGAGGCGAGGTGAGCACACAGAGGAGGAAGCTCGAGACCAAGCGAAATGGAAAACACGTTGAGTCACAAGAATAGAGGTCAAGTGAGCAATCGATCAAGCCTAGGGCATCAAAAACATTGGAGAAAAGAGACTGGAGGTGAAAATGCATGAAGAGCTCGGTTTGGAGATGTAGCTCGATGAAAGGAGCTTGATGGAAAGTGGTAGGAGCCCGGTGGTGAAACACCATGCAAACCACAAATTTTAACTGTATTCTGAAAAAACATGCAAAAAACACATAAGACCAAGAAAACAAAGATCTACAAAAAGATTTCTAGTTTAATAAAAATGATTAAAAACTAGAATAAAGAACCTCTATTTTTAGTTGATCTGCTAAATTTAGTTGTGATAGTTAGCTAAATGTAGTTAAAAACCCCTAAAAGCTTCAAGAATACCCGCACATGCACAAATAACACTACAAAAATGAACAACTTTCCAAGAGAAACTTGTTAAATACATTAGCAAGAAATTTCTAAATATAATGATCAAAAAACTTGCATGAGTAAAAAATGAAACCAAGAGTAATCACAACTCAAATAAGAATGCACATTTACCCGATCTCGGTTATGATACCATGAAAGAGTTTGCGAGAATCGTATCGAAAACTATGCACCACGATGAAGTTGCACTCCAACGGAATCGTAATGGCTCTAGCGTAATCGCAAGGAAGAATCAATCAATCAATGGAAGAACTTACATAACATAACAAAGCTTGCACATGTAGAGAAAGACAACGGAGTGTCTTGGCATACTCATAAATCAGAAATGAAAGGGTACATATAGGGTGCTGAGTAACCCTAGTGCATGACACACAAGCAAACCCTAAACCTAACCCTAAACCTAACCCATGTGAGATGACCCTCCATATGTGAGTGGAGGACACATAGGATCCCACACACCAATAATATCTACCCTCCAAGGTGATAAATTAGCAGTGTAAGTGTAGGGTGATTTCATTGAAAGGATCAGGTAAAGAATATCTCTCAAAACCTACACAGTGATGTCTTAGTTTCTCTTTACCCACCAAACATTTTCCCATCTCCTCATCACATTTTTTTCTTCGGTTTGTAAATCTCCCTCCCCGTTATTCATCCCAACCACTATAGCAATAAAATCCACATAAGTTTTTATAGAAAACTCTTGATACTAGCCCGACCATCCTTCCAATGAGTAGCAAAATCCTTTCTCAAGGCTTCTTCATGGCCTTTAAAACTTTGAAATAGATATGACATACCTGCCTTTTCCAACATCATCCAAACTCTTCTACTAATCCCATTGGTTGAATCAGGTTCTAGACGAACCAGTTCACCACCCATTTTTTTATTTCTCTATTAAAATGGCAATAAAACCAACCCAGTTTGAAACCTTCTTGTTTGTTCTAAAACCAATGATTATACTTTATCAAGCCCTTTTCTAGACCAAATGTCCTTTCTAAACCCAATGCAAGACACTTATATCATCCAACCTCTAACATGTCTCCTCATTACTTCTTACTCTTCTTTTATACCCAATACTGACAGAGAATGATTTTCAATCATTACAATGACATAAAAAGTTCAACCTCTTTAACCTCTGTTTGCAAGGTAAACAACAACCTTGTTCCCTTCCCTGTAGACATGATTATAAGAAATCAATTAAAGGATGTTTCCATGACATTCTCCCATTTTTTTATTTTAATAAAAGCAATAGTGAACTTAATCATTTTAATAACTCTTTGAAGGCTATGAGAATGGGCAATTGGCCATTCTAAATATAATTCAATTCTATCTCTATTCTTCTTTTATGAATCCTATGATGAAACTCGCATTTTCTCGTTCAATACATGATTGAACTTATTAATTAATTTAATAACTATGAATATTGTGATAATGAAGAGCTACCCATTCTAAAATAAAGTAAATTTTCTCTATTTTTCCTAATATATGATTCGAATATGAGAATAGGAAATTTTCCATTCAAAAACAAATTAAATTTAATCTCTATTCTTCTTCAATGATTCCTATAAGAGATTGGGCATCTTCCCATTCAAGATAAAAATGTTTGTTTGTATGAGAATGGGCATATGCCCATTCTAATCATTGCAATACAAGAAATATTGAACTTGATCATTACTAATGGGAAAAGTAATAAGATATAAGAGTGAAAAGCAATGGTCAATCTAATACAAGAATTATTTAACTTAATCAATTTAAAAACTATATGAAGGTTGTGAGAATGGGAAACTTTCCATTTTAAAATGAATTATATTTTATCTATATTATTCTTTTATGATTCCTATATGGGATTGGGAAGTTGTTCATTTGATACAAGATTGAACATAATCATTTTAATACCTATGAAGGTTGTGATTATGGGGAACTTCCCATTAAAAAAAAGTAAATTTGATCTATTTTTCTTATATGATTCCTATATGATAATGGGAAACTTGCCCATTCTAAAACAAATTAAATTTTATCTATATCCTTCATATATGATTTGTATATGACAATGGGCATCTTCCCATTCAATACAAGAAATAAATTCTTGTTTGTATGTATAAGGGCATAAGCTCCTTCTAAACATTCTAATACAAGAAATACTGAACTTAAACATTTTAATACCTCTATAGGTATGGATACCTGACCATTGAATGGAAGATAAAAAAATTGTTTGTATGAGAATGGGCATATGCCAATTCTAATCATTGTAATACAAGCAATATTGAACTTAATTTTTTCAATAACTCTATGAAGGCTATGAGAATGGGAAACTGTCCATTATAAAACAAGCTAGATTTTATCTTTGTTCTTATTTTATGATTCTAATTTTGAGAACAAACATTTTCTCATTAGATACATCATTGAACTTAATAATTTTAATTCTTATATGACAATGATTAAGTTCAATATTTCTTAGCTCAACATTGAGCTCACCCACCATTCTCGGCTAGTCAACCTCACTCGCCCATCTCGGTAGGTCAACTAGCCCACCCAGCTCGGTAGGTCAGCCCCCAACCTAGCTCGGGAATTCATCTCGAACATCCGAGCTTGGCAGGTCAACTCGCCCAATCAAATCGGTAGGTTATCTCACCCGCCCATCTCGATCGGCTAGCTCGACAAAGCTCAGCTCAAATCGCCACCAAAATCGAAATCGGATCACCCGCTCACTCGGAATTTCAACTCGCCTACCGAGCTTAGAAAGTCAGCTCACTTTTCAAGCTCAACAAGTCATCTCATTCACCGAGCTCAAAGAGTCACTCACCACATGCCGATCTCAATGACTTAGCTCGCCCACCCATCTCAACTCTGTACAGCTCACCCGCCCATCTTGGCCTACTGAGCTAGGATACCCAACTTGGAAAATAAGTAACATTGCCTAGGTGGTAACCCCACACTGTACTTTGGTAATAATAAAATAGTTAACTCCTTGTCTTAGCATGAAGGATTGGAAGTGGTTTTTTTAGAATTTAAAAAAATTGTAAGGGAATGATCTTGTTCAGACTTTGAAACATGCAAGAAACGGTCATATTTAGAGGCATCCTTTTATAACTATGGAGGATAATACTATGCAAGTATTTCAAAATATTGAAGTGATATTCTTAAAACACATATCAATAATACAAAAGATCAAAAATATGACATTATCTTTATACCCAAATCAGAATACAAGAGAAAGAAAGAAGGATGATATTCTTCATCTCATAATAAATCAACAGATAAGAGTTAGAAGTATCTCTGAAACTTATCTTCAATTTAAAAAATAAGTAAAATTTTTCTTCACTATAAAAAAGTAAATTCTTCTTCTAATAATGAATCATTATCGGCTTATGTGAGAACTTGCCCACACATCTCAAAAAAAACAATGTCGCCCAGTGTGCTAAGACCACTTAGTAGTTTGGTAAAATCATAACAAATAACTCCCCATATTAGCAACTACAATTTGGTTAACAACTATGCATGTCTTTCAAAACATTGAAGTGATATTCTTAATACCCAGATCAAAAAATATAGAAGATCAAAAAAAGGGCATTATCTTTAAACCCAAAATGGAATATAAGGGAAAGAAAACCAAATGATACTCTTCATCTCATAATAATTCAATAGAGAAGAGTTAGAATAATTCATGCCTCAAATTTTCTTCAAATATTGTGTACGTCACATGCCATGAAACGGTCTTAAGAAACTAAGGGATCCCAAAGTGGTAAGGGTCAACAAAATTTTAGCGGAGAGGATGAACAATATCTCAAAAATATTCTTCAAATCTTTTGGTTCATAGGAAAAACCGGTCTAACGAAATGGCACAAAGTGAAAAGACAAACTAAAAAATTGGAAACTGGATGAAAAATAAATCGAAATGATGAACAAGAAAGAGATAGCTTCACCGACCCATGGTGAACCTTGCAATTCCCAAGACCTATCCCATCATTAAAAACAATAACCGTCGTCATTCTCTCTACAATGCCACAGAGTGGCATGAATTAATTGCCATTAATTTCACCAATTTCCTTCCAATGAGCGAGTCGAAGACGTGTTTGACAAACAAGTACCTTCAATTAATAAAAAACAAGTACTTTCAATTAATAAAAAATTAACAGTGGAAAATAATTTATTTGCAAATTAATGGTCTCGTTATTCCATGGTAAAAAACAATATAAATATTAAAAATATGGTAGCCATGATTTAGGTTTAATAATTGCACTTAAAATAAAATTTAAATTTTCAAAAAAATCATAGCCATGTTTTAGGTTTATTGCATATAAAAAAAATATAAATTTTAAACTTTATCATAGTCATGATTTAGGTTATTTACATTTAAAATAAAATATAATTTTTAAACATTATCATAGCCATGTTTTAGGTTATTTTTTGCATTTGAAATTAATTGATACTAATTTATACTAGAGAGGGGATAGTTAGGGAAACTATATATGACGCGTGGTTTTCACGAAATCACTCAAATGTTGAATCGTTTACTTACTTCAACCACTCCCTGAACTCTAGATGGGAATGTCGACTTAAATAAAAAGAGGGATGGGGCGGATCGATCCAAAACATATATTATTATTTCTTCATTGATTACAAAGGAAAATCCTATTATTTGGTACTAATACCATATTTTATGATATCTAAGTTTTTTTCTTATTTGGATTTTTCGTCACATTTAACCTTGAGTTGTATTTTTAATATATTTCTATAGGTATCTTCGATATTTATCAAGTTTCATTATAAATATATTGAATGTACTTGAAAATAATTACATCTCCCATATGTGTTTGTGTTAAAATCACTGATACTATAATATTATTGCAAATTGATAAAATAAAATATAGCTTATATTAATCACATCAAAGGTTAATATTATATGTTCTAAATAATGAGATATTACCTTGAAGAACATTTAAATCAATTAGTTTTTATTTCTTTTTGAGAAAAAAAAGTTATTATCTTGAGAAAATACACATACACAGAGTGGGCATATGGCCATTCTTGTACAAACAAATTTTTATCGTATATTGAATGGGAAAATGCCCATTCTCATATAATAATCATAGAAGAAAAATAGAGGTATTATCTTGAGGCAATACACATAGACAGAATGGGCATATGTCCATTCTCATACAAACAAACATTTTTATGTTGTATTGAATGGGCATATGCCCATTCTCATATAAGAATCATAGAAGAAAAATAGAGGTAATATTTAATTTGTTCTGGAATGGATAGTTGCTCATTCTCACATCCTTTATAGTGATATTAAAATGATTAAGTTCAATATTGCTTCAATAAGTTAGAAGGGTTAGAATAGGCATATGCCCATTCTCATACAAACAAAGAATTTTATTATTGTGATGAGAATGGGGATATGTCATTTCTCATACAAACAAATATTTTTATCATTGTGATGAGAATGGGGATATGTCATTTCTCATACAAACAAATATTTTTATCATTGTGATGAGAATGGGCATATGCCCATTCTCATAAACTAAATATAGAAAGAAAGAAAAATTCTCCTATGCGAAACATAAAGAATGAATGACAATTAGATCCTTTTATGAGAATGTTTAAAATGGACAAATGCCCATTCTCATAGTCAGTGAATATGGGAAGTATGAGGAATTATTGTAAAAGTAATATATGCTTTATGTTAATATGATGAAGATATTTGGATGAAGCGGTTAACAATCAAGTTTCTAATTAACTTCTATTTAACCTCTATTTATTTATTTCTCATCATTTAAATTCAACCTCATCTATTTATTTCTCATCAATTAAATTCAAATGATTCAAGTTCAATCATAGTTTAGAAATCATGTTATAAATATATTCATGTCAATTTTAATTATATGTATAATTTTGAAGTATTTCCAAACCTTACTAAATTATAGAAGTTCACAGCTCATGTGCTATGTGTATTCAATATACTTATGGTTGTACATACATGATAATTTTTAATTTATTTTATGCAATTGTTTAATATATTTTCCATCATCTCACAAAATTTTTATTTTATGTTGTTACTGTAGTAGGGGCTTTTGCATTTGTAGAGGATGATCATGTGGACTTGTTTTCAAAATGAACAAAAGCTTTGCGAAAGGGAAGAGTATATGCAAAGATGGGGAAGAAGAGGGTTTGTTGTTGTCGGGCTTTAACATAATATTAGATGGGAGAGTAAAATTTATTTTCTCATTTGATGAATCTAAAACCTTGGTAGATTTCAGAAATAAAGGATACTATATTGCTTGGTGTTATCCGAATTCACCCCCGGGTTGGTTTGATGACATACATCGAATTCTCAAGCCCTGTGCAAATGGATTGATTCAGGGCAAAAATCATGTTTCAGTAGGTCCCCTCGAATTTTTTCTAAGTCCCCTGTCTCGAAAGAAAAGAGCAAGCTCTGAGAAAATGCAAACAAGTTGCAGAAAATAAACTTGGGCTAGAAAAAATTGTTAAAATTGGCTAAGTCCTAGTCCTCGCAACAATGAGTCGGGACATCGAGGCGCAGATCGGCCGAAAAGCCTCCAGGCGGCCCGCGAAGCAAAGGGACATCTGGGACAGAAGGACGCGCAGGCGCGAGAAGCCGATCCGGCCGAAGGAGGAAGCAAAATTGACTAACTGCTGAGCAAAACAGTTTGGGACATTCGGGCCGTGAGGACGCGAACCGCCTGATCGGCCGAAACAGAGAAATTTAGCACCAAGGGCAATCGGGCGGAGTACGCGGCGGGCGCGAACCGCCGAAGGCGGGTGAAATTAAGAATTTGTCCCAGACAGTCCGGGAGCAAGTGGGACAAAGGTACACGGAGGACGCGAACCAGCTGGTTCGCCCGAAACAGAGAAATTTCGTATTGGGATAGTTGGGACAAAGGGACGCGTGGGACGCGGATAAATTTAAAAAGCCGCCGAGCCAATCGGTTGCCACGTGTCACCGGTAGATAAGGGACAAGGAAGCCCATTTTGGGCGGATTGGAGGATTCTATCCCAAACAGCACTGGGACATCTGGGACAAAATGACGCGAAGGGCGCGAAAAGCCGGCAGACCCGCGGACCAATCAAATCGCGACACGTGTCACAAGGGAGAAAGTCCAAAAGTCAAAGGGCGAGGTTTCAAGCACTGACCCGAGCCAATCAAAAGAGGACACGTGTCCAATGAAGCAGGAAAACCCATGGGATAGAGAGGAGAGAGAATTACATATCCAATCAGCGCGTGCCACGTGTCATCTAGGTGGCAGAGCGCGGAAAAATTTCAAAACACATTTTCGCCTGTTTTGTGCCCTAAATCTTCAGATCTCCATATCTTTCGATCCAGAGCTCAGATTTGCACGTTCTTTATATCAACGGAAAGCTTGTGAAATTATCTACATGATTTCAGGGTTAATCTTGAGTTTTGGTGCATTCTAGAGAGATAAAATTGAGAAACGGCTCTGACGCGTGTTCATGGCCAGAAGTGACATTCCAGCGACCAGATTTAATGCAGAATGGGTCGCATTCTCCTGTAATCCGGTCAAAATGACAGGGTATGGGTTTGTAAGGTCCCCCATGCCATTTTAATGCACCTGTAGTCAAGAAGGGATGGGCTCTCATGTTTTTGTATGTTTTCTGTCCCCTGGGCTCGACCCATGCAATGTAAAAGCTAGATTTGGCTCATTTCTGAAAGGGGGAACAATTTTTGACATAGCAGACTTCTTCTTTCACCTCCAGCAAGTGATTGATGCAAGGATCAGACCTCTCCAAGGATTGTAATAGTTTTTACCTCTCTGAGGTTGTAATGCAGTGATTTTGACACTGGAAATGATAATGCAAGCTCTGTGAATGGTTTTCAGTCCTCTGTTTGTATTATTTGCTTCATTTCAAATCCTAAATTATATCTTATCAGTCTGTGTATGTTTTATGTTGTAAACTTTGGTCTGTGTCTATTTTCTTGACAAAAATGTTTCACCACTCCTTTTGGTGCATCACCATCTTTAGTTAGTTTCAATTTTTGCACTTCTACCCCTGTCTCCTTGCAAGTTAGAGTAGGATTAGGATCTGAACCTCTATAGTTGTGCAAGCATTAGATCTAAATCAGAGGAGTTTGAGGAACCAGCCTCTAATATGGAGATTCCTCTCTCAGTTTTACAAGTCCCCACACTTGGAGAGAGGTTTCCATGTTGTGCAATCACACTGGATGCTAGAGTGATCAACCTAGAAGCTTGATCTACATCCAGGGGTGCTGTGAGTCTGCAACAACAGTTTTGGCACACCCGGTGGGACTAGAGGTCTCATTTTTATTGCAGCAGGGTTGATGTGCATCTCCTGCATTTTTCTTGCTTGAAAAGAGCTATTATTTGCATATCTCGGCGACTCCAAGGGAAGAATCAATCGATTCCAAGCTCAGCCTAAAAACGCATGAGAAGAATCACCACAAGGTCAAGAGTTAGAGAAGAAGAAGTGCTTTGTTTGAATACCTGCAATTATCTCCAAGGAGAAGGCAAAGAGGAAGAAGGATTCGAGAGGTCTCTATCTCCACCAAATGAAACTCTCAACTCCTCCACACAGACGGCCTTTCATTCAGTATACAAGGGTTTTAAGACCGATTAGAATGGCTCAAAACAATCCCTACGTCAACTTCACAGGCAGCAGCCCACTTGCTCTCAATGCACAACATCCAGTTCCTATTGCAGCCTTGAAGAACATTCCCTACTTCACCGGAGAAAATCAGACTACTCCAGGTGATCATGTTAAAGATATTGCTAACCTTTGTGCAATCCATGAAATCAATGAAATGCAAGTGGCTGTCAAGTTACTGGCATCTTCCTTCAAGGGTAAAGCATTACAATGGTTTAGGAGCCTTGGAGCTGGTTCTATCACAAACTGGAATCAGCTGTGTATTGCACTTCACGAGCAATTTGGAGAGAAGGGAGACAACTTGTCTCTTTTGGAGTAGCTGACAACTATCAAGAGAGCCCCAATGAGCAGCTGACTGACTTCAACTTCAGATTTCAAAGGTCTTGGGATAGGATTCCAAAGGGCGATCGAAAGCAATGAGAAGGTGCTTTTCTATATTACCTTAAAGCTTTGAATTCTGATATTTCTATGTTAATTCAATCTATGGGAGGCACAACCTTACTTGCTTATAGCATTGCCATTAGAGCCGAAAACTATCTTATTCAAGCTGGTAAACTGGCTCCTAGGCCTCCCATGCCCTTGTATCCAAACTTAGAAAATCCAAGCACTAGTCAAGCACCCACTTTGGCTCCTGTTCCCACCCCTAGAAATCAAAGTTCAAGTGAAACTTCTACTTCATCCTCTAGTGCTTCAAATGAACTCCAAGAGGTCATGAAATAGTTGCAAAATTTGGGAAATGAGCTGGTTACTATCAAAAGACAGCAAGCTCAAAGTGCTAGACCATATCAGCCTCAAGCACAATACCAGGCTAGGCCCCCATACCAACAAAATAGGTCACCAAATCAGGCTGCAAATCAAAATCAAAGCCAAGTAAGGCCTCCCGCTAATAGACCATTTCAGCCCTATAACCCCAATGTCGTATCTGCTTCTAAAGCATTAGTGCTAGTCCAAAATAACATGGCCCAAGAATATGATTGGTGCTTTCCATGCAACGAGCCTCATAACCAATCCATGTGTTTCAATGGTGCTCTCAATCAAGCATTGATGGTGACAACTACTGGTGTGGAGGGTGAGGGCAGTCAAGGAAATAGCCAACAACAAGAAACATTCCAACAACAATCAGCCCCGAATGACGGACACCACATTGGTGAACCGCCAGCAGAAGATTTCTATGGTATGAATCAAATACCCTCTCAAGATGTTGCAGCCAACACAAGGTCAAAAAGGAGGAATTTGGGTGAATAACAACCATTGGCCCCAAGTAGTTCACGACCTTCTATCACTCCACAAGGTGTTGGCAAACAAAATGCAGTTCCAAACATGCAAGGAGCACCCAAACCAGCTCCTAAACCAACTCAAATGCCGTGTTGCTGCCCACATGCAAGGAGTAAATGTGCAAACCAAGGGACAACAAAAGGATACTTCATCCCTATTCAGTATCATTGATCAGATGAAGAAGACAAACGTCAATATATCTATGTGGGAATCCCTATCAATCCCGTGACAAAGAGATCTTCTGTGAGCTGCCATGAAGGATTGGCCAACTTCGAATCAGCAGGTTCAGATGCAAGACAAAGTGCTTACAAATGCTGCCCGGCTCAAGGAAGTCATGGAGCACAAGAAGGTAAAATGTTAAAGCCCCTCCATTTTATGTTTCATTGATCATAGGAGATAAGTTGGTACATAATTGCATGATCGACTCTGGGGCAAGTAGTTCAGTAATGCCCAAGCAAATAGCTGATCAGCTAGGGCTTCAATATGAAGTCATCTCCAAGGGTGTAGTGCAATTAGACGGGACAGCAGTGACAACGGTTGGAGTAATCAAAGGTTTGAGCCTCACACTGCATGCATGTCCCAACGTAATAGTGTTACAAGATGTGTCAGTCATAGACCTGCCACCACTCTTTGCATTGTGCTTGTCAAGAGACTTCACTGCTAAAATTGGAGGCTATCTTTCAGCGGATTGGTCACACATGTTGTTCAGAACAAGGTATGGAACCAAGGCCACAATCAGGTCTGAACCTATTGCGAACTTTCACATTGAGCCTTACACTACCAGCCAAATCAATACCAACTGTTCAACGTTTGATCAAGAAGATTATCCAAGCACTGATGAAGCCGACACCAAGGTTGGAAGCATCCCAGATTTGACTCTTGATGAATGGGCAAGCAAGGTACATGCTTTTGATCCCTACCAAGAAGTAGAAGAATCTGAACTAGGAGTCTATTGCATACATGAAGAAAACCAGCCTATTCCTAGCATCACCAAACCAAACCATAAGGATGACAATGAGGTATGGAAATTATTTTTCGATGGATCAAGGAGTAGGCAAGGTGCAGGAGGAGGATCTATGCTCGTTTCACCTCAAAACATCAAATATTATTCAGCCTTTCGTTTCCAGTTTTCTTGTTCAAACAACACACTTTGAATATGAGGCCTTGATTCATGGACTTCATTGGGTTAGGAAAAAGGGCATAAATAACTTGCAGGTGTTCGGGGATAGTGAGCTGATCGTCAATCAAGTCAGGGGACAACATGCTACAAAGAATGACCTATTGAAGAACTACAAGAATAGGGTATGGGACCTCATTGAGGATTTTGAAGCTTTCAACATCGTGTCCATACCCAAGAAGAAAAATGAAGCCGCGGATAGGCTCGTAGCAGTTGGAGCAACGTTTGATGTGGTTGACAACATCAAAAGGGAAAAAACACAGCCACATATCCATGTGATTGTGAGGCCAGCAGTTCCAGATAATAATATAAGCTGGCAGGTGTTTGAGAACGATCAACAGATCGTCAATTTTTTACAAGAAGAGGCTGAATTCTCGCTAGAATCAAGATGCATAGACTAGAGCCGCAGTATGGAGATCAAGTAGTGCAGCAATGCGGACAAACAAGCTTCCCAAGGGTTTAGTAACGTTGGAGTCTATCTTGAACCCTAACGACTGATTCTTACGGAAAAGGCTAACATACAGTCAAGAGAGAAGATTCGAGCCAATTCTGTTGGGGAAGGCAAAACACTTCAAATTGGTAAAGTGGCCACTGAAAGCAGCGGGAAAATCGATTTCATACATGACTTTGCCAAGAATTTCCAGATGTCTTCGTTTGGAGCTATGAAGACTTGAGAGGATTCAATCCGAATTTGGCACAACATACCATAGAATTGGATCTAGATGCTAAGCCCATCAGGCAGAAGCAGAGACCTGTTAACCCTCACATTGAGCCTCTAATGAAGAAAGAGCTAAATAAGCTAATAGAGGCAAGCATTATATTCCCGATCAAGCACTCAAGCTGGGTTGCTAACTTGGTTCCAGTCAGGAAGAAGAGCGGAGAAATCAGGTTGTGTGTGGACTTCCGAGACCTCAATAGGGCATCTCTCAAAGATCATTACCCGCTTCCTTCAATGGAACAAATATTGCAAGTAGTATCCGGTTCAGAGAGATTCTCTCTACTTGATGGATACTCGTGCTATAATCGATAATGGTGAAAGAAGAAGATCAATTCAAGACGACTTTCACCACCAAATGGGGGACCTATGCCTACAAGAAGATGCCATTTGGGCTATCAAATGTTGGGGCCACTTTCCTAAGGGCAATGGATATGGCATTCAAGGGGTTGATCAATAAAATGGTTTTGATATATCTTGATGACATCACTGTATTCTCCAAAAATGCAGTGGATCACCTTTTTCATCTAAGGCAGGTATTTCAGAGGTGTAGAAGATTTGGGGTATCATTGAATCCCAAAAAATGCATATTCCTGGCTCACGAGGGGAAACTTCTAGGCCATATTGTCTCGAAAGAGGGACTGTAATTGATCCAGAGAGGGTTGAAGCCATAAGAGCACTACCATTGCCAAGTCACAAGAAGGCTCTTCAAAGCTTCTTGGGAAGGATCAATTTTGTCCACAGGTTTGTCCCAGATTTTGCAGCCCTTGTCAAGCCCATCACCAAAATGCTGAAGAAGAGCATGGATTTCAATTAGACAAGAGGGCAAGGAGAGTTTTGAGGCAATCAAAGAAGCTATCTCTCAAGCACCAACTCTCATCAACCCAAACTTCTCCAAGGATTTCATCCTCTATGCATTTGGAGGTGATGACACTATTTCTGCCATTCTAGTATAGCGAAACAAAGATAATGATGAGCAATGCCTATATTGCCTTCTTCAAATAGAGCCTAGATGACTATGAGGTGAGGTACTCTTTTATTAAGAAGCATGTGCTTGCAGAATCGAAGCTTGAAGAAATTCAAGCATCTAATCTCAAACAACAAAGTCCAGTTTAATAGTCTCACATGCTGGAGTTAAGGACTTCCTCCTCAACAAGGATTTGAATGAGAAAAGGGCAGGTTGGATCACCCGTGTCATGGAGTATGACATTGAGATCAAGATCACCAAGCTGGTAAGAGGGAAAGGATTGTGTGAGCAACTGGTTTTGGGGAAGCAAAAAGAAGTATACAACAAAGAAGAAACTGCTTGCCAATCCAAGACAGCCATGAGCCGAGTGGCAGGCAAGAAGAAGACAATGCTGCCCCGACTCCTTGCTGGACCCAAGGTATTATGCACTTCCTAGGCACAGGCCTATGCCCTCCAGAGATGAACAAGACCCAAAGGAGACACTTCAGATTGCGCAGCTGTCCCGTATGCCATTGTTGATGGAGTTTTGTTCAAGAAAGATGTGAATGGAGTCTTAACTTTGAGATGCATTAGCACAAATCAGATTCAAAGGGTGTTGGAAGAGTTTCATGGTGGACCACGGTTGGTGGCCATTTTGCACCAAGAGTGACAAATCAAAAAATCATGAAGGCTGGTTATTATTGGCCTAAAATCTTCAAAGTGATTGCTATGCATGGATCAAGAGGTGTAAGAATTGTGCATTCTTCACAAGAAAAGAGAGACTTGTTGCCCTTCCATTGCATCCAATCTCGGTTGACCAGCCATTTATGCAATGGGGTTTGGATTTCATTAGTCATTAATCCCAATTCAAGCCAAGGGCACAAATGGATTTTGACACCACTGACTACTTCCCAAATGGATGGAAGCGAAGAGCACTCAAAGAGGCAAATGAGTCTAGCATCTTAGACTTTTATGAGGGAATAACGACTTATTCGGTGTACCTGCTACAATAATCTCTGATAATGCATTGGCATTCATTGGATCCAAGGTGACTGAGTGGGCTGTCAAGAACGGTATTTACCTAAGCACTTCATCAAACTATTACCCTCAGGGTAATGGCCAGGCCGAGTCTACAAACAAGAACTTGTTGAGGATCATTAGGAGGACTCTTGATGAGAATCAGAGGTCTTGGCATACCAAACTGAAATCAGCCTTATGGGCTAATAGGATCACTCCCAAAAGATCCACAGGTAACTCTCCATTTAGGCTTGTCTATGGAAGAGAGGAAATCTTTCCCATGTCACTTGAGTTGCCAACGTTGGAACTCATGAAGCAGCTGGAGTTGCTTGAATTTGAGCCCATGGAGGTGAGGTATGTAGAGTTGATGGAGCTGCAAGAGATCGTAAATCGGGCATCCCAAGAAATGGAAAAGGATCAAGCTCGATCAAGAAGACCTTTGATAGAAAGGCCAAGGATAGATCTTTTCAAGTTGGAGATCTAGTGTTGAAATGGGATATGGACAGAGCAAAACCTGGGAAGGCATTCAAAATTTGATGCCATTTGGAGTGGCCCATACATGGTCACAAAGTGCAAGAACAGCAATGCTTTCCAATTGGCCTCATTGGATGGTGAAGAACTGCAGATTCCAGTCAATGGAATCTATCTCAAGCGTTGCTTCTAGAGGGAAGTTCACTACCTCTGTAAATATTAGATTAGATTTTATTTCCTCCAAGTGCTTGTGCACATTGTTTTGTTGTAGGTTAGTTTTGTTTTCCCTAAGTGCTTTGGCACGCTTGCTGTCCATGGAGATGTTTAGCAGTTCCTTGCTTTCATCAGTGACATTCCATCTTCCTCCCCACATTACGATCGATTCAACCACTGAGGTTCTAAATAGAATATTTGATGACTCCATGCCCAATGGACTAGAGTAACCGGTATCTTCTACTGCAGTAGGTACCCCATTGAGTCACCAAATTGTTATCCAAATTCACCCCTAGGGTTGGTTTGATAACATACATCAAATTCTCAAGCCCTGCAAATGGATTGATTCAGGGCAAAATCATGTTTCTAGGGTCCCCTCGAATTTTTCTAAGTCCCCCGTCCAAAGAAAAGAGAAAGCTCTGAGAAAATGCGAAAAAGTTGTAGAAAATAAACTTGGGCCAGAAAAATTGTTAAAATTGGCTAAGTCCTAGTCCTCGCAATAGTCGGGACATTTGGGACATCGAGGCACGGATCGGCCGAAAAGCCTCCAGGTGGTCCATGAAGCAAAGGGACATCCGGGACGGGGAGGATGCGCGGGCGCGAGAATTCGATCCGGGTCAAGGAGGAAGCAAAATTGACTAACTGCTGAGCAAAACAGTTTGGGACATTTGGGCCGTGAGGACGAATTGAACAGCATGGATCGGCGAAATAGAGAAATTTAGCACCGGACAATGGACCGAAGAAGTACGCTTCAGTGGACGCCTGAATCAACCGCCGAACCGGTGAATCGAGAAGAATTTGTCCCAGCATATCACCGGAGCAAGTGGGACAAAGGTACGCTGGAGGACACGAATCTGGCCGGTTCGCTCAAAGCAGAAATTTCGTATTGGGACAGGTAAAAGCACAATAAAATGTCCCACTTTTTGGTATGTTTTGTACCATTATAAACATGAATTTTCAGTTTCATTGATTTTCTAAAGGTAATAGCCATAAAACCATACACATTCATGAAATTCCACAAACTAACGAAATGTTGTATTTAGAGTGTAGAATACATGTAAATTTTTTATAAAAAAAAATTACAAAAAAACGGTCTTTTTCTTAATTTTATTCATACGTTGTTTCTTATGTTATAAAAGAGGAATGACTGGTCCCGGGTGGTTCTTTTAAATGAAAATTTATTTTTTCACCATGAAATTTTAGATATATGTTTAAGATTTGAATTTTGAGGTGCTGTCAAATTTTCATATTTTTTGGACTTATATTTTTTTTTAATTAATTATTTAGTAAAAATATTTTCAAATAAATGGTGTACAAATGTTTATGCTAATAACTTTTAAGATTTATATCAAAATTGAATTTTTTTTTCACAGGTAAGAAGAAGACTTCAATAAATAGTAATTTTAATTTTTCAATTTTTTTGATATTTTTGCTATTTTTCAAATTGGGTTGATTGTATACAATTGATTGTCCTAAAATACCATATGTTAGCAAAATATAAAAAATAAATAGTAAAACATATTTTTAAAAATAAAAATTATATTTTAGAAAGCTAATAAATTCTGTATTTTATGTTAAATTTTTGTAATTTTATTCATTCGTTAACCCTAATTACGTGGCACCTAAGTGGCACATTTTAGCATAAAATTATCCTCCAAATGGATTTGGCGCCAAAATGTGCCTAAGGTGCCACATAGGTGCCACATAGGGGGTTCGCGCGAAGGGGGTTCGCGTGAAGGGGGTTCGCGTGAAGGGGGTTCGCGTGAACCCCCCTTCGCCCGAACCCCCCTAAACCTAAATCCGCCGCCCAAAACTATATAAATATCTATATATAACTCTTTGCCGCAAAAATTATTTGAATTCGAGGGGTTCACGCGAAGGGTGTTCATGCGAACCCCCATTCGCGCGAACTAGTTTCTTCATCCTACGTGGCAGTTCAGGTGAAGGGGGTTCACGCGAAAGGGGTGTTCGCGCGAACACCCTCGATTTCCGATCCCGCCCAACTTCTTACTCACGTTTTTGGGACATGAAGTGGGACACAACATTGTGCTTTGACCCGCGATTGGGACAAAGGGATGCGTGGGGCGTGGATAGCCAAAAAGCCGAGAGCCAATCGATTGCACCACGTGTCACCGGCAGATAAGGGACAAGGAAGCCCATTTCGCGTGGATCGAGGATTACGTCCCAAACAAAGACTGGGACATCCGGACAAAATGACACGAAGGGCACGAAAAGCCGTGAGATCCACGTACTAATCAAATCGCGACACGTATCACAAGGGAGAAAGTCCAAAGTCAAAGGGTGAGGTTTCAAAGCACCGACCCGAGGCCAATCAAAAGAGGACACGTGTCAACGGCGGAAAACCCACGAGACAGAGAGAGAGAGAATTACATATCCAATCAGGCGCGTGCCACGTGTCATCCAGTGGCGAGCGTGGGAAAAATTTCAAAACACATTTTCACCTGTTTTGTGCCTAAATCTTCGATCGACATATCTTTCGATCCAGGGCTTGAATTTTCATGTTCTTTATATCAACGGAAATCTTGTGAAATTCTCTACATGATTTCGAGGTTAATCTTGAGTTTTGGTGCGATGAGAGAGAAAATTGAGAAACGGCTCGACGCGTGTTCATGGCCGAAGTGACATTCCAAATGACTGATTTAATGCGAATGGATCACATTCTCCTGTAATCCATCCATCAAAATGACAGGGTATGGGTTTTTAAGGTCCCCATGCCATTTTAATGCACTGCTGATCGAAGGGATGGGCTCTCATGTTTTTGTACGTTTTCTGTCCCCTGGGCTCGACCCATGCAATGTAAAAGCCGATTTGGCTCATTTCGAAGGGGGAACAATTTTTGACATATGAGACTTCTTCTTTCACCTCCAAAGCAAGTGATTGATGCAAGGATCACTCTCCAAGGATTATAGCAATGCTTTTACCTCTCCGAGGTTGTAATGCGTTGATTTTGACACTTTGGAAATGATAATGCAAGCTCTGTGAATGGTTTTCAGTCCTCTGTTTGTATTATTTGCTTCATTTCAAATCCTAAATTATATCTTATCAGTCTGTGTATGTTTTATGTTGTAAACTTTGGTCTGTGTCTATTTGCTTGATAGAAATGTTTCACCACTCCTTTTGGTGCATCACCATCTTTAGTTAGTTTCAATTTTTGCACTTCTACCCCTGTCTCCTTGCAAGTTAGAGTAGGATTAGGATCTGAACCTCTGTAGTTGTGCAAGCATTAGATCTAAATCAGAGGAGTTTGAGGAACCAGC
The DNA here is from genome assembly GCA_018340775.1 of Taxus wallichiana var. yunnanensis. Lineage (NCBI taxonomy): Eukaryota > Viridiplantae > Streptophyta > Pinopsida > Cupressales > Taxaceae > Taxus > Taxus wallichiana. Next base: position 708,507,799 of record CM031242.1, on the reverse strand, counting down.
CTCTAATCTGGAGATTCCTCTCTCAGTTTTACAAGTCCCCACACTTGGAGAGAGGTTTCCATGTTGGCAATCACACTGGATGCTTCTCAGAGTGATCAACCTAGAAGCCCGATCTGCATCCGAGAGTTTTGTGAGTCTGTATACAACACTTGGGAAGAGCGTGAATTATTAAAGCATTTAGATTCATCCATACCCCTCAATTTGGGAAGTGAAAATATTTGTAGTGGTTCGAGAGGATTACTAATGCGGAGAGTGTCGGAGATTGTAGTGATGACACCGAAAGCACCTTAAATATAGACCCTAAGGATATAAAATATTTTGTCACTGAGACAATGTCATACTCAAACACAAATCTTATAGTAGAGATGATGACATAGACATGGGTTATATAACTCACATGTTATAAGTTCATGAAATTGATGGAGAGAGGTTGGGTCCTTTGATTTTTTGTCTATGGATAGAGAATGTGGTAAACACGTGTTGAATGCTCGACTTTCTACAACCTAATAAATCAATTGTTTATCCAATAAAACATTTAATTTTCAATGAAACAAGAAGTTACCTTATGATTAAGAAAGGGAGTGCTCAACTGAATGGTCTACACCTTGTACACAGTGATCAACACAATTTGAAGTTCAAGGGAGCTATTACAAAATTAATCCATTACTGCTCGATTGAGTGTAAATTTGTAGCAGAGAGAATAATTACAAACATAGTTGAAGGATACATGGTACATTTTAATATATTGATTCCAATAGCTTCGATGTGCATATTGATAGAGTATTCAAACCTCCTTGCAAAATATGTTTCCTATCTGAAGGATCTCTCATACAATGGCCTACTAGGCAATTGGCTGACATAAACGGTTCTTAGATGGATATTATATTCAAATAAGTCCCAAAGGAGGTTGAGGTCATCATGTGGGATGCATTAGAAGAGTGACAACCTCAATTTGTTTATCCAATTTCATATGATGCCACTAATCACAATCAATCCAATAGAGTGATAAAAAGATCTTATAATGCTACAAAATGTTTGAAGTTGGATACCCTCAAACCAATCCATCAAATCAAAATTATGATGAGGATAGAAAATGGTCAATATTTTAGAAGAAGTGGAAAATGTGGAGTTTAGTTGTTGAAAATATAATTGTCTCCAAAAATTACCTCTTGCTTCAGTTAGAATTCAAAATTTGTGGTGCACAACTAGAGCCTTGAATGAAGTTGACATAATTTTTTTGTGTTTGATGCATTAACAAAAAATTCCATCTTCAATGTTGGTAAGAAAACTATGGAGATACATAAAATGAGATTTTATGGGATGGATGTTTTCTAGAATGCATGGCACAAAGTATATGGGTACCCAAGGAGTTCCTTATATAAACATAAATTTGAATGGATAAGCGAAATAGGCTTGCAATGAATGGAAACATTGGAAAAGAGAAACAAAGGTCAAACACTGCCACAACAATTGCCTACATATCAAGAATTTTTGAGAGAAATTTAGATATCTCTCCACATATGACTCAGTCTATAGGATAGGATGGAGTAAAATTTCCCCAAAGTTTTCTTCCTTCATTCTATACCCAAAATATATTGTGAAAAAAATGCAATGAGGAGCTTGAATTCTTGAAACTTCCTTAGGTGTCGTAGTCAAGCTTCAACAACATAATGAAAAAAATTCCACATGTTTCCATTACAAAAAATAATTTCTTTTCCAAGTGTGATGAGTGCATAGATTTTTCAACAAACATAGAGCCACCACATGCCCAGAAGCACTTGCAAATATTGAGGAACAAACATGGCATAATGATTTTATCATGCAGCTTATTATTCTCATAGATTGTAGTAAGAAGAACTACCTCATGGATTCTTGAGCATTGTGCATGATAAAATCCATAAAATGAAAACTTCCATACCAAGGATGGGTAAAAGCAAATTCAATATGTTATTAACCTACTAGTTACTTTGACCAGTATTATCACACATGGACAAAAGACAGAGGATTTCATCCATTTTGGCATGCCCTTTGTTAAACGTGGAGAAAACTATATAGTCACATCATTAGCTTAATGTGTCAAGAATCTTGAAGAACCTGTAATTGATGAGTATGGAGATTTTTGTATCATTGTGGATCATCCAAACATCCATTACATGATGCATTATTACAAAATGATGTGCATGAAAAATGTAAAAGGTACAAGGAAATATTTGACCATTCAAAATAAATTAGTGTTGCTAGCGTGAATACTTCTTTCATAAAGAAACCACCGATCCTCTACTTGTAATTGGATAATGCTTCAAGTGATAACAAGAATCATACATTATTTTCATTTATATCAATTTTGATAGAAAAAAGGGTATTCAACATTGTGTATGTAAGCTTCCTTACATTGGGACACACCCATGAGGATATAGATGGGAATTTTGGAATATTAACAACATCATTACATAAAGTAGACACATTTTCTTTGCCACATATCATGGAATCTTACAGAACATGCCAACAAGGGTCAAGTACATTCACTCCTTATCTTATTGAGGAAGTGTACAACTTCAAGGACTTTATGGAGACATTATTGTTGGATGGAAACCATAAGATAATGGGTATCAACAAACCAAATTTTTTCAAATTCCATGTTGTGGATGGCATACTAACGATGGAGTATAAAGCAACATTAAAGGATCAATAATGGTCTCATTCTATCCATATATGGCATACAAAGGATAATGGTGAACCAAGATTTTCGGAAGGGAAACCTCCTTTGGCATTGTACGCACCCAAAATCGCAAGTGCTACATTGTTAGAAAACAGTTACAAAATCCCCAATGATGATTCATGTCCTTTTAAAAGGTGTTCGAGCTCCAAAACTCATTCGTAGTGTATATTTGTAGCCTAGACATCCTTATTTAGCTTTTCCATGCTTTCTTCCAACTTCCCACTTCATTTTGTGCATGTTTTAGACTTTAGTGTTAGGACCGCCTCTCAAAGCTTAGGTGGCGATCCTGGGACCACCTCTCAAAGCTTAAGAGGTGATCCACCTCCTCCTGTGTAGGGCGGTGATCATGAATGATTTTTCTAGAACTCTTCATGTGTGATTTTGACACACGTGCTTCACTTAACTCGACTTTTAGGGTGCGTTTGTGAACCAAATTGCCTAAAAATAGTCTTATTTTCATGGTATTCCTTCCCTCTTCTATTTTTAAATAGATTTAATTAGTTGAGACTTACTCTTCTTACCTTGTGCATGAAGGCACCTCCCATCCTCAATTCCTATATATTCCATGCTTGTATTCAAGAAAAAGGCCTAAGAATTTTTGTGTATCTTGTATTGTATTGCTACCACAATCTTGCTAGGAATTGCATAGCCAAGCTCAAATCTCTTGTGCTATCTCTCTTCTACTTGCATTGCATTCAGATTGCTTCTAAGCTGCCATTAGAGATATTGTATAGTGTGAACATTATATATGATGAATATAATATTATCATGGATAATATTATTATAATGTGAATGTAATATTACATATAGTAAATAGTATTTACTATATGGTAATTAGTAAATTAGTAAATTAGTAGTAAGTTAGATATAATAAAACAATGAGATATTGTTTTATTATCAATGTTATTATTAATGGTTGAAACCATTCGTAGATTGGTTTCATATGTAACCAAATATTGTTGAGAAGGTTGCAGGTAAAGACAAAGAAATTGTTATGAGAGTTGTTACTATGCAGCTCCTAAATAATGGAGTGCATAGCTATGGGAAAATAAGAGAGTTAATAGAATGTGATGTAGAAGATTAGATTGTAATAGAAGTGTGTCATGTAATGAATACATATTTCTTTATGAATGTATGAATTACAAAGATCAATATATTCTATGTGTTATCAATGGTATGTGTGATATGCAATAAGTAGTGATAGATAAGAAAAAAATAATTAAAGCTAAATCTATGCTCCTAAACATGTATTTCGCTACATTTGGTATCAGAGCAGGTTCTTCTATTGATCAAATTGCAGAGTAGGATCTAACAGAGAAGAAGGAAAAATAAATTTTGGTGCAGATCTGAAGATTCTAGAATTGTGTGTTTACATAGGAAAATCACTAACGAACAACGGGAAAATGTCGACGACCGAATGGGATCTGATTCTCTATAGATAAATCACCAGCAACTTGAATAAATCACCAAAAATACTCACCGTCGATCGCTAGTGACCACTGTGGTCTGGTAAAAGTAATTTTTCCAGTATTCAGTTTTTTCCATTTTTGGACATACGAAAAAAAATGCAAAAACTTTCCATTTTTGGAAAGGGTCCGGAACGATTTTTTCAAAAATTTAATTATCAATCTATAGATCAATATTGTTTGAAAGGCATCATGGAAAGGACTAATCTAAACTAGATAGATAAGTTTGAAGGCCAATATTTTCACACATGGCAGCTACAGATGCAGTTGCATCTCATAGAGAAGGATCTATGGGATGTGGTGAAGCCTAATTCAACTCCACCCACTGGAGGAAATGAATTGGAAAAGTGGAACATGAAGGATCAGAGAGCCATGGGGACCATTGGATTAGGATTGTCTAAATCCTATTTGCACCATATAGATTTATCAAAATCTGCAAAGGATATCTGGGAGTCTCTCAACAAACTTTTCGGATCTGAGTCGAAAAAACAACAAAGACGTCACTGAAGCAACGTCTGTATGGATTGAAGATGGATGAGAATCTAAACATTGTTGAGCACATTAGTAAGTTTTGATCTCTCTTAAATCAACTTGCTGGAATAAAAGAACATGTAAAGGATGATGATGCTAAAGCCATCCTTCTTAATAGTATGCCTAAGAGTTACTCAAATATTGTATTTACTTTGAGTAAAGTTACTATTAGTCTAGAAGGAGTGATTTCTACATTGTTAGAACAAAGCAGTCATGAAGAACATGAAGAAGTACTATATGTAAGAAACAAACCTAGCTCCTCATCTAAGAAGGAAAAACATAAACCAAAGCAGGTTCCTTCACATGGAAAAATAAAATGCTTTTATTGTAATGAGATTGGGCATGTAATACTGAACTATAAAAAGAGAGCTCAAGATCTTCTTGATGACAAGATAGATCAAAAATCCCTTCTAGCTGAAGTAGAAACTGATTGGGAAGCCTACTCAACTGATGAAGAACTTTCTTGTCCTAGTGATGAGGATTTCCTATGGTAGACTCTTCTCTTGTTGGAGGAAGGAGGCAATGGAGGAAGGAGGACAATCAACATCCTCTCGTCATTCACCAATGATGGGGTCACAGACAGATGTGGTGATGTTCTATTTCAGTTGTGTGGTGTGTTTATAAACAAGGGGGTGAAACTATTTTCATGTTTTGATTTTAATGTGTTCACATAGACTAACAATAGTTCTTGAGTGTCTATTTGGTGTGGAAGAAGCAAACTGCTTGACTCAGCTTATAGGGGCAAAGCATCTATGTACGGTCCTCTGATTGTCGTATGGTCCTCTGACTGCCATACTTTAGTGGAAGGTACTTCGTTGGAAGGTGATCAGTTGATGAAGATGTTCATACGACAAGGATGATCATTAGCAGCAAGATCCAGACAACAAGATCTAGTAGCAATGGCTACTCCGACAAGTTCGATGTTTCTAGGAGCTCTTACCCCATATTCACACTAAGGGGGTGTGTTAGAGATATTGTATAGTGTGAACATTAGATATGATGAATATAATATTATCATGGATAATATTATTATAATGTGAATGTAATATTACATATAGTAAATAGTATTTACTATATGGTAATTAGTGAATTAGTAAATTAGTAAGTTAGATAATAAAACAATGAGATATTGTTTTATTATCAATGTTATTATTAATGGTTGAAACCATTCGGGTAGATTGGTTTCATATGCAACCAAATATTGTTGAGAAGGTTGCAGGTAAAGACAAAGAAATTGTTATGAGAGTTGTTACTATGTAGCTCCTATATAATGGAGTGCATAGCTATGGGCAAATATGTAGAGTTAATAGAATGTGATGTAGAAGATTGGATTGTAATAGAAGTGTGTTGTAATGAATACATATGCAGTATGAATGTATGAATTACAATAGATCAATATATGTCTGTGTGTTATCAACAATATGTGTGATATGCAATAAGTAGGAAGATAGAAAATAATTAAAGCTAAATCTATGCTCCTAAACCTATATTTCACTACAATCATAGATTAATTGGAAAAGTTCTTGTTGTGAGATAGTTTAGATTCAATACACTCAACACAGGTGAATAACCACACTCGGGTTATCTCGCTTGTTTAGTTTTAGTGTAGAAATATTTTAATTATTTAGAATAGAAGCAAATTGTTGTTTGTGATTATAATATTTCAATTTTGTGATTTGTTTAGATTAGTTTCCTTTCAAGTATTAGCTTAGATTGTTAGCTTTATTCATTTTACATGGACACTTCAAACTAGATCAACACTTAGATCCAATTTAGGCAAATAAACCATAGGGAATTTATGCTACCCATTCATAGCCTCTAAATCTCCCCTTTTCCAACTCAACTACTAGGATATCACACTACTAGATCTTATTCATTGATCCTCCTATAGTTATCTACACACATTCAACATCGGTTGCTCCGACATGACCTCAGGGGGTCGAGTGTGGTTGAAGGTTGCATGTCAATTTTCATCCATACATGCACCTTTCAAGGAACTCAAAGAAATGGATGATCTAAAAAAGGAATAAAATAATATATTGAGCATTGGGGGAAAATTGCAATAGGATAAGGTAGTGACTATTGGCTTTCGAAGATCGCGTATTGGGAAAAAAATTACGTTCTTTGGATAGACCATTTGTAAATTATAGCAGGAGGTCATATGTTTGTTTTTGGCCAAAAATAGTATAGGAGAAAGACATATATGACCAAATAACAGGAGCCACACATATTCACAAAGAAGACTACATTAGTCAACATATCCCAAGTAATAATGATATTTATGTTGGGCCTATTTTTGGAAGATCTAACCAAGAATTCAATCCATTGAAGGATGTGTTCAAGGGAAAAATGTTACTTATACGGCTAGGAAATGATAATGAAAAGATATGGATGGGGAGAGAAGATGGGGATATTTTCCTTCAACATGAAGGAAATGATGTAATTAAAAAGTTAAGAGTTCAATATTGGAAACCTGCAGGGAGAGGAGAAGGTACAACATTGTATCGAGATTGTTTAAAGCCAAATAAAACTTGGACCATCTCAAACAAACCTAAAGAAGATATCAATGTGGATAACATCATTTGGGCATGGACACCAAACAAAAATTGACAAAGTGGATCCATAAAGATACCCAATAAAGGACATGTGGCCATTAAATCATACCTTGAACTACTTGAACAGGATAAGGAATGTTGACTTGGAGAAACTATTGAAGTTCATAAATTTGTATGTGAAATCATCTTGGCCGGATGTGGGTTTTTAAAAAAATAATATTTCAAACCTTGGTCCTATAAAACTTTACAGTTGTACTATTATTTGATAATTAAATGAAATACTAAGTATTATATTACTTTGGAAGATATTTTTCCATAATATAATTCTATAAAACATTGTGTTGCTTATGGAACTCTTGAATCTTATTAATGTATTATTAATAATATGATTTCCACCATGCAATTAATTTAATTTGAAAAAAATCCTTAATTATGCTCTAAGTAAGTTTACAGGAGTTGGATCTTGTGATTTAAAGGGAGTTGGATGTGATTTACAAGGAATTCATTTCAAAAGATTAATGCTTTGGATTTTTCTAGGAATTAGTCTTGATTTACGCATTCATTACAACCACAAAATTATATGGTCTTTTCCTAAAGCTATGTGCATAAGTCTAGATAACTTATTGTTTAATTGTTCTAAAAATTTATAAAATGTAAACCTTTCTGAAGTGTACATACTAAATTATATGCCTAGAATCCCCTAATTCTTGAATGCAAAACTATATTATTGGGAGTGCCAAGATATATTATTTAATGCTCTCAACAAGAGTGTCTGCAATGCACCATGACTTAACCTATTGTCTTGCTAAGATATAAATTTTCAAAAGAGGTCAAAATCCCTCATATATGAATTATAGAAGAAGAATAAATATAAATTTGATACACATAAAAATAATTAGGAACATACTTGTACCATGAGTGTGATGAGAATGGGCATATGTCCATTCTCATAGACTCAATAGTTTCTTCTTATTTCATACAACATGTACCCATATCACATTGTTTTAATTTTCAAAAGGGATCAAAATGCCTCATATAGGAATCATAGAAAAAAATGAGATAAAGCAGATACACATAAAAAGAATTAGGAACATAGTTGTACTATGAGTGTGTTGAGAATGGGCATATTCCCATTCTCATAAACTCAATATAGAATTAGGAACATACTTGTATGGCACAATGTAAATATTGGAATCTGATATTACACTACTTAAATTCCAATAATAAACATATTGGAATCCGATATCACACTAGATAAAAACCAATAATGGAAATTTAGGAATCCAATTTCAACAATTATAAAACTAGAAATAAGAATACTATAAATCTAGATTCTTAGTAAAATGTCCATATTTAACGAAATTATGGTTATAAGAGTCGTGTTCCTATAAACACTAGAATTTTCCTCCATAATTTATATTTCATTAATTTGTGTATTATGAATAAAGTGTTGTTAAGTATAGCTTAATAGTAGCGTACACTAGAAGATAACAATGTTGCCAGTACGGCGCCACCAATAAAGTAAAGTACATAAGGTAATAGTCAAAGTACATTAGGGAATATTGTGAAAGTGATGGTCAATGGTAAAAAGTAAATATTTGTCATAAGTGGTTCCGCTAATGTTAAAAGGTCAAGTGGATAAATAGGATCTACATGATTAGGAATTAGAAATATTATATTTGTAATAAGGACAAGGAGTGATGTCATAAATATTTTGTATATTTTATTTGTATAAAATCTAGAAAGGTGGAACCCATGTGAAATGATAAGGCTTATCTTATCTTAAAGAATAAGCCTACATGTAAAGTAAGAGTTAAGGTGTGGAATATGATTGGCTAGAAGAGATTTCCTATCCTATCTTAGAGATAGGGTGGATAATCTAGAAAGTGCTATAAATAGGGAGATCACCCCCTCATTTGATATAGAGAATATAGAATATGGAATAAATTTTTAATAATTATTATATGAATAAAGAAGTCATTGTGAAGGTGTGTTAGGGAAGCCATCAAAATGTGTAATTATGAAGTTTCTTCCGAAATTACTATCAGAATGCAAGTGGAGTTGGTAACACTTGGAGTAATATATGGGTGAGATTGTATCAATATCATGTTAATAATATAATTTACATTTATATTTCAGATTTTGCATCATTCCTTTAGACTATGGTATTATTTTTTTATTTATGTTATTGTGTTTCCATATTACTACTACTAAACCAAAGGTCATGCATTACTGAAATAGTCATAGCACAGTAGTTAAGGTGAAATATTATCATAGTGCCAAATTGGTGTTGATATGCACCCCAAGTGAATGGAAGTGTATGAAGTGAGGTTCATTGTTTTCCCCCTTAGCAGCAAGAATGAACGTAAACAAGAGTGTGTCATTAGGAAATGGTCAAGTAGTGTGTGTTGTGTCTAGTGCACTATGATGAATATGTATATGCGTAGTGGTGAGATGCGACCTAGTGATGATGTGTACGTGAACACTATAGCCGAAGCGTATATATCACGACTAGATGAACATATAAGTGATGATTTATCATAAGATTATATCATTATAATATGAATGGATGAGTGATGATTTATCCCTACACATATATCACTACCGTGAAATGAAAAGAAGGATCAATGATCTAACTTAAGGTGTATACCACTACAAAATGATAGAATATGTAATGATTTAGCCTAAAGTGTATGCCACTATAAGATGATTGGATGTATATCACTACAAAATGATAGAATAGGTGACAATTTATCCTAAAGCATATGTCACTATGTCAGCCTAGAAATGTCACATGATGGAATGTGGAATGGTAATCGCGTGATGAGTGTAAGGTCCATTTGATTTTTAAACCATCAGCAATTGATTATGGACCGGTGAACTAAAGTGCATCATCGTGTAGTGAATGTAGTACAATGCGTAGAATACAACTAATAGACCATGTGATGGGTGTAGTGTGTAAATACACTATGTGTAGAATGTCATGAATATGTGTAGAATAAGTAGTGTGTAGAATGTATGTATATAGAATAGTAATGTAGGATGTAAGATGTTGTAATGTTACTCATGATGAAGATGAGTATAGTATATGAAATATGTGTGAAAATGTGTGGTGTAATATGTATAGTATGTAGATAAATGAATAATTCAATATGTAGGATAAGTAATGTAGGATGTAAGATGACCGACAATGGTGTATGCATAATGATGACTAGGATGATGTATGATGTCTAAATGCAGATATGTCAAAATGTTGTAGACTAAATGTAGAATGTATAGTGTGTGACATGCAATGTGTGATGAAATGAAATGTGTAATTCCTATAGTGTAGTGTGTGGGGTTCATGTGCAGTAAGCCCTCAACAATTAAGTGTGAACCGAAGAACAAGAGTGTGTCATTGGGTAATAATGACACTAAAGTGTGTAATTAGTATGTGTATGCTATGAGATTGATGTATGAGAATACAAAAGTGAGATATGTGTAGATGTTAAGATTAGGATGGGTGTGGGATGATATGCCCCCAAGTGTGTAAGTGATGGAAATCTAGTCAAAATACGCTAAGTGGATCAATGTAAGGAGTAGTTTCCTTAACAAAAGTAATAGGAGGTTGATGTGGTAATGTCATGAAAACTTGAGTGGAGAGGTGTTTACTTTAACAAGATGTGTTACGTCAAAATTATAACACCCCTCAATTATATGTCATGTGTGGGGGAAATTGGTGCAATTTTTTTAATATGGGTCCATCTCTTAAGTTGTGGACTTGCGACTTGAGATGGACCTCCGGAGAAGGTTGGCTCCTCTACCTAATCCTACTACTAATACTACTCCTAGAAGGAAAAATGCAACTAACTAATCCTAAACTAACCATGTCAAGGGACTAGGGAGAGAGATAGGGTTAGAAAGATGCAAAAAAGGAAATCCTACACTAAGAGGTGGTGATAGCACCAAGAAAAGGGGGCGAGATACTCGTGAGGGAAAAAGAGAGGGAAAGAGGAGTTGGGAGAGGTCAAACCAATGTGACACAGACCTAGATCCTAATTTTCCATCTATACTCCATGAAACACAACATCCTACACCTGCAAGTGAGAAATCATACATATAGTGTAAAAAAATAGAGAGGCAAGGAAAATTCAATGAAATATGCGCAAGGGTTGAAGAAACACCACAAACACATATTTTATTGCTTCAAAACATGCATAGAACATTTACATTTGATGCACAGAGGCATAAGAATGCTTCTAGGCCCAAGAGAAGACTTATAGCTCAATGGAGTTGAGGAAAAAAATTGCAAGAGTTTCCCCAGCTCCTAGAGTGTCTCCCTCAAAATGAGGTGAATTTTACAATATATAGAAGAGGGTCCTCGAAATTGCCTCACTAACCGAAAAGTTTCATTAAAGAGGTATGGGAGGCCATACAAATCCACTTCCCATGAGTAATTTTCTATCATAAGAAAACATGGGTTCCATACTGTATTAAAATTGGTTGTTGGGATGTCATTCACCCACCTTACTTCACTTTATCTGTGACTCGTCTAACCCACAAGTCATCCATCCTATGGGCCGTATAACTAGACGAGTGTCCATCCATGAAAATCATTCATCCCTCACCTTATGAGTCTTATAACTATATTGGGTTATACATTCATCGAACCTCTAGGCCGTATAACCATGTCGGTGAGCCACCTAGCCTTGATAATTGCCAACCTTGCACCATGAGCCATCCAAATTTCTCGTCCAAGTCATCCTACAACTTGGGACCAACTTATGAAGGTGATATATTGAGCTCACGGATGAATTTTGGGGTGAAATTTTATATGATTCTACTTGTAATTAACTCATGGAATCCAATGGTGATGGTATCAATACTAAATTTTACTAAAACACCTCCAAATTTCCACTTATTTCTAGGTGTTTCCCGGTTATGCGCTGAGAAGAATGAGTTACCTCGTAAGTGTATAATGTTTCAAGATGTCCCATATTTTCTACCATGTAGGGCATGGAAAATGAATTCCATGGGAAATTTTTTGGACTTATAACTCTTCATGTGGCTCTCAAAATATTTATTTAAATCTCAGTCCTCTTTCACGATGTATGCTCCTTTAGGCCCAAAAGCTCGCTTCTGATGAATTGGCTCCAAAACCTCTCCCAAAACCACTTGAAATAATTCCTAAACATGAAAAATAACTTGTTTCATTCTAGATTGCTCCATGAATCCTTATCCATTGCTCAAGCCCATCCTCCCAATTTGTCCATTTTTACTAGGGGTAAAAATAGATAACACCATCCTAAACACACCCTCATCTATTTTAGGGCCAGTCCCTCCATCTAATACATCTCATAATAATAATTCCCAATCCAAAAACTCCAACCCTTTTCCCAAAATCGACTCATATTTCAAGATGCCTAATTTATCCATCCAATCTACATCCACTTCTTCCCTAAATCCAAGCCAAAGTATCCTATTAAAACCCACAAGAGTTATCTTCCCCATGACACTTAATTTGGGTCTTATATAGACATATTTTGACAATTAATGTGAATGTTCACCATCACATTTCTTCCCATCAGCCCCTTTAATCCTTATAGTAATAAACCCTCATGGTTTAATCCCAATTGCATGTGTACCTATCATCGTGCCTCAGTCATGACATTAAGCATTGTAAGGCCTTCCACACCATTATTCATGATATTATTGAGAAAGATGACTTCCTCATTCAGAAAATCCATCCTTCTCCATCCACCGCAACCAATCCAACTCCTATTCCTATATCCCCATCCATCAAAATTATTAAGTATCCTTCTTCATCCACTCCTTCACATATCATTCCTCCTACATACGGTCTCCTTTCTTCATTGATATTGTTTACCTTGTCAATCATCTCTATGAGCCCCAACCATATATCCAATCCAAATCTAAAGTTATAATCAATAATCCTATCCAATCCCCTTTGGCATACATGCACTTATCCACATCCAAATCATCCACATCTAATATAGTCTCATTCATTGGGGGAGCACCTTCCCTTCATTTTTGATCCTTTCACATCTTACCCACACTAACTCGTCTAACACCTCTCTTAATGCTGGGGGACTTAACTTTTGACACCACTTTTATTTACTCTCATCCAGCTTCATCTCATCTAATCTTAAATCTAAATTAATCTTGTCCAAATATTCATCTCATTTTAAGTCCACTGTTGTGGCCATACTTGTCCCTCTCTTGGGGACCATTTATTTTCATCTTAAGTCCACATTTTTCCTTCCTTTGAGGGAACATCCACACCCTTTCTTGAGTCCACTTTCATGGCCATACTCTGAGACTCACTGGGGTACTTGTCATCACTAATCCGACACTATCATAATTCTTCACCGGGAACTCCTCGTGCTATGATTATTTACTAATGCAAATGACCTTTAGTTTGGTGGATGTAATCTGAACACAACAACAAATATAACACAAGAATACCATAGACTATGATAAGAAGGAATGATGATAAATCTGAAATATCGAGTAAATTATAATATTAACATGAAATTGTTACAATCTCACCCATGAGGTACTTCAAGTGTTATTGACTTCACTTGCCTTCCACCAATACTAGGGGAAAATTTACAAGCACACCTCTTAATGGCTTCTTCAACACACCTTTAAACTCATGGCTTCCTTTACAAACTTCATACAATATTTCTCACTACTTCCTTCTATGCTAAATGAGGGGTAGCCTCTTTATTTATAGAACTTCCAAGCTTATCCATCTTATCTCTAAGATAGGATAAGAAATCCACTCTGACGAATCATATTCCATACCTTAACTCTTATCCGTACATGTAGCTTATCTTTTAAGATAAGATAAACCTTATCATTTCACATGGGTTCCACATTTTTAGACTTTTTACAAATAAAATACACAAAATATTTATGACCTCACTCATTGTCCTTATTACCAATATAATATTTCTAATTCCTAATCATGTAGACCTTACTTCTCTACTTATCCCAACTTTGACATTTTAACATTACCTACCACTTACGACAAATATTTACTTTTTACCACAACATTCCTATTGTACTTTTTGACTATTACCGTACTTATACATTATTTGCAGCGTCATACTCGGCAGCGTCATTATCTTCTATTGGGCGCTACTACTAATTATACTTAACAACATCCTATTCCTAATACATACATTAATGAAATAGAAATTACGGAGGAAAATTTTAGTGTCGACATCTTCCCCTTCCTAGCTTCTACTCCGTCCTCAAGTAGACTATTCTAGTGCTTGGAAAATCTTCAACTTGTCATGGTTGACCCATTTCGTAATGGGAGTGCCATCTAATTCCTCCAAGTGCGTACCATTTTCATACACACAAAAGCTATTTTGTAGGGCCCCATCCATTTTGGAAGAAATTTTCTGTCTTCTTTTTTATATATCGGAATCATATACTAGAACCAAGTCATTCACATGAAATGGAGACCAACGATCTTTTGATCAAAGTATTCCTTCTGCTTCATTTTCTTATTATAGCTTGATCCTTAGCTATTTCTCTCATTTCCTCTAGAAATGAAGATGTAACAACCTTTCTTTTCTTGAATCACTTTCATCCATCCTTTCATTTTCCATAACTCGACCGTGTAGGAATATCAAACTCAATAGGAAGAATTGGATCAATGCCATAAGCCAACCGAAATGGGAAGTATCATGTTGCTGACTTTGATGTTGCCCTATATGCCCACAAATGCTGCATGAATCCTCTTATCCCATTTATGTACCTGCAAGGCTGCATCTTTTTCTAGAATTTGACACAACACAAAATTTGTTTATTCCACTTGTCCATTTGTGCTTGGCTTGTATGTTGTTGCCTTCATATGCTTAATAGAAAACTTATTGACTAGGGCTTCTACCACCTCATTAATGAAGTGGCTTCCTTGATCTGTTACAATTTCTAATGGACAACCAAATCTGGTGACAATGCGTTCATATAGGAACCTTGCCACTTCATCCATGGAAGTTTTCAATGGCCTAGCTTCAACCCACTTGGTTAAATAATCTATGGCAACTACAATATACTTATTTTGGCGTGGGGTAGTTGGAAGTGGACCTCTGATGTCTATTCCCCACTTCTCAAAGGGACCAAGTGGAAGAATATGGCATAAAGGAGTCGATGAAGTCTTACGGTTACCATGTGTTTGACAAATATCACATGTCTTACAATAATTATAACAATCTTTAAAAAGAGTGGGCTGATAACCTACATCCAAGATCCTTCTTGCTATAATTTGTCCAGAGAAGTGTCCTCCACATGTTCCATTGTGGAATTCTTCTATCAGCTCCTTCCTTGATCACGTCTAACGCCTCTTATCTTTGTCCATTAGGTCCTATTCGAAATAATAGTCCATGCGGAATAGAATATGGATGACTAGCTTGAGTAATCTTCCTCTTAGTCTTTGATTGACACCATCAGAAACTTAAATTCATTTAGATAGTTCTAAATATCTATGTATTCACTAGGGATTGTGTCAGGGGATAACAATGCTTGCATCGGGAAATCATCATCATCACAAGATGAACCTAAACCATCATAGGCTCAAGAGAGTGCATCTGCATTGACATGCTTCTTTTTGGCCTATCTATAATATCAAATTCAAATTCTTGTAGCAAAATTATCCATCTTGTTATCCTCCCCGATGGGTTAGGCTTATTAATGATATATTTTAGAGCCGATGATCTATTACAACTATAAATTTCTGCCTTAGCAAGTAATTTCTAAACTTCTTTACAAAGAAAATGATAGCTAGAGCCTCTTTTTCGATTCTGGTATAATTTACCTCAAAGACTTTGCTCATTTGTATGCGCTCCTAAAGTAAACTGGATTTTCATTCCCATTTTCATCATTTTGGCTCAAAGTACTTCCTAGTCTGCATCCGAGGCATCGGTGTACACTGATGAATGGCTTGCTCAATCTGGATTCTTTAAAATAGGTGAAGACACCGGGGCTTCCTTCGATTGTCCAAAAGCTTCATGCGCCTTATTTCTGGTTCATAAGTAACATCCTTCTTCAAGAACTAGGTTAGTGGTCAGGCAATCTTTGAGAAATTCTTGATGAACCTTCTATAGTAACTCCACATGGCCTAAAAATGATCTCAACTTACTTCTATTCATAGGAAATGGTAAATCTTTGATTTTGAAACTTTATCAAGATCGCACCAATACCATCTCTGGATACAACATGCCCTAACAAAATACCTTTAGAACATCCAAAGACACACTTTGTAGGGTTTAGTGAGGCTTGTGCTTCATCTAACCTTTGAAATGTTGTCTCCATCTAGTGCAGGTGGTCCATCTTGCTCCCATAGATGTAAAAATCATCCGGAAATACTCTGATAAAGTTCCCAATGTAGGGTTCGAACACCCTATTCATCAAACGTTGGAACGTTGCTGGAGCATTACACAACCCAAAAGGCATAACTCTATAAGCAAACGTTCCCCAAGGAGTGGTGAACGTGGTCTTCAGCTGATCTTTCTCCGCTATACGGACTTGGTTGTATCCGCTATATCCATTAAAAACTATAACACTCATGGCTAGTTAGTTGGTCTAAGATCTGCTCTGAGAATGGAAGAGGGTAATGATCCTTCTTTGTTGCCTTATTGAGCTTCTGTAATCGACATAGATGTGTAGCTTCCCATTCTTTTTTTATTGAGATCACAATGGAGAAACCCATTCCTCCTCTCGACAAATATAAATCCCCGCATCAAGCAACTTATCTATTTCTTCTTTTACAGTCTTGGAAAAATTAGGATTCATTCTATATGGCATTTGCTTTATAGGCTTAGCACCATCTACCAACTCAATAGAATGTTCTACCCAACTTACTTGACGGATTTCCTTGTAATCAAAAGTGAATATGTGTATGTACCTTCGAAAGAGCTAGAGGTAGGATTCTTTCTTAGTCTCCATCACAAAGATCACCAATCTTTATTTGTTGGAGATGATCATCAACTTCTTCAGATAATTTTATGGGGTCATGAGTCGGTGTGACTGGAAGGATATCCATGACTGAAACATCAACCTCACTTTCTTCATCTTCAGTGTCCACTTCACTAGTACTAGAGTAATCAGAGGATATCCAATCATCAGTTTCATCACTTGAATCCACGTGTTCTACCTTATGATGCTAAGGGATCACATTTATCTTCACCCTCTCTCTACCACGTCCAAGTGTCATGAAGCCTTCATTCCAAAGTAGTTTCTTGCATGAACTCTCCTTAGCCATGGTCTTTCCAAAGCAACATTGGGTACGTAACAGCCCATTTTTCATCACCTAAAGTCTACCACACATACAACACCCATAAAGATATTGCCACGTTTGAAACTACACCTTCTCGTTTAGTTTTTCCCTTATTTAATGACCTTAATAGAAGTGTTGAAGGGCGATCAATTTTAAACTCAACATATTCATTACAGACTCGATCATTACATTAATCAGTAGCACCTCCATCAACTAAGACATCATGAATTGAAATACCATTACATAATACCTCAAACTTATGGAGCATAAGGATCCGCCTCTGCCTCCAAAACAGGGACTTCAACCTCCTTCCTTCATCGAGCATTGAGTCCACTTCGCAGCTCCCACCTCTTCTCGAAAACATAGCCAAGAGTGACCATATGTAATATTTGTAGGCCTTTTGGACAGATATTCAAAGATGGAGTATGATCCTTGCCCCTGTGAAATCGAAAAATCCTGGACACCCAACTTTCTTCTCCTATGTTTCTTACTAGTTTCTCCTTTCATCTTCTTAGGATCATTTCCATCTTGATTATCTTTTTCTTTCTTTCTTTTTGTTACAAACACATCTACTTCATTATTTATGCTCTTATCTACTACATCAAAAGAATTCACAAGTGTTTTTCCTTTATCATTATCTCCTTTACCAGATGTAGAAGCTCTATTTGGATAATTATACTTATAATGACCCTTTTTATAACCATAACATACAACTTCAGAAATATTTCTTTTTGGACCTCTATCTCCTCCCTGAGAACTAAATTCTTTTCCTTGAAGAAGATTAATAGTTAACTAACCCATCTTCTTGAGCAGATCTTCATACTCAGTAGATGTACTAGGAGAAAGATTTGTGCTCACCGAGAGTGGTTGTGGATTCTGGACCAAAGGTGCTGGTGTAGGCTCTACTTTAGCAACAATTTCTTTGGGCTCCTCTTCCATGCTTTCTTCTTGCCTTCTTGCAATCTCCTTTGCTTGTTCAATGGTAGCTGGGCGGTCATACTTCACTCATTGTCTAATCTCTGGCTTCATCCCAAGAATGAAGTGCTTACATAGGAGATTATCCACGCCATTCATCAACCCATCCACTAATCCTTCCTTCGATCTGGGTATTGAGCTTCCTCCTTAGCTTTAGAACACGAGCATGATAATCCCTTATCTTCTCCTTCTCTCCTTGGGATAGCTTTGTGATATCGATCATGAGATCTGCATATCTTTGTTGTTCACCAAATTCTTCAAAAAAACTTTCAGTTAATAAATCCCATGAGTTTTTCACATTATCACCTAGTGTTTCAAACCACCTAAGGGCTGAACCATCCAAAAAGGTAGGAAAAAATTCAGTCCATTATTCCCTTCTTATAAGGCCATTACAAATACAAGATCGTTTAAACTCTTGAATGAAAGAGGAAGCATCTTCATTAAATTGGGCTGAAAAAATAAGAATCTTCCCCATTTTTAAAATTAACCACGGTGAAATACCAACCCACAAGTACAATCAACAAGACTTATGTGCACAAATAATCAAATCACTATAATAGAAAATAGAAATGACCACGGTAAACTATAGTAAAACTTGACTTACTGTGGTAAAAATTGACTTTCTTATGGTAAACACTATTCAAAGTAAACGGTGAAGATTCTTTATGTAAATACTATTCACGGTAAAAGTGACTTTACTGCGGTAAATACTATTCACGGAAAAAATGACTTTACCATGGTAAATACTATGCACAGAAAAACAAGGTTACCCTCCAATTGATTTTTGACTAAGTGGGAATATCTCTCCGGAAAATCCACCAACGAGGAATGGTCCAATCGGAACCAAAATGTCATCACCAATCCGACACTATCATAATTCTTCACCCTAACTCCTCGTCTTTATGATTATTTACTAATGCACAACCTTTAGTTTGGTGGATGTAATCGGAACACAATAACAAACATAACACAAAAATACCATAGACTATGATAAGAAGGAATGATGATAAATCTGAAATATCAGAGTAAATTATAATATTAACATGAAATTGTTACAATCTCACCCATGAGGTACTTCAAGTGTTATTGACTTCACTTGCCTTCCACCAATACTAGGGGAGAAACTTTACAATTACACCTCTTAATGGCTTCTTCAACACACCTTTAAACTCATAGCTTCCTTTACACACTTCATACAATATTTCTCACTACTTCCTTCTATGCTAAATGAGGGGGGTGGCCTCTTTATTTATAGAACTTCCAAGCTTATCCATCTTATCTCTAAGATAGGATAAGAAATCCACTCTGACGAATCATATTTCATACCTTAACTCTTATCTGTACATGTAAGCTTATCTTTTAAGATAAGATAAACCTTATCATTTCATATGGGTTCCACATTTTTAGACTTTTTACAAATAAAATACACAAAATATTTATGACCTCACTCATTGTCCTTATTACCAATATAATATTTCTAATTCCTAATCATGTAGACCCTACTTCTCTACTTACCCCAACTTTGACATTTTAACATTAGCAGGACCACTTACGACAAATATTTACTTTTTACCACAAGATTCTTATTGTACTTTTGACTATTACCGTACTATACATTATTGGCGCGTCCATACAAGTGACGCCGTTATCTTCTATCGTCACTACTACTAATTATACTTAACAACATCCTATTCTTAATACATACATTAATGAAATAGAAATTACTTTTTAGGTACGGCAGTACCATATTTTTCATCCCAAGCCCACTTTAGTGGTAATAATTGTCCCTCCTTTGAGGGGCCTTTAATTCATACCTATCAAAACCCACCGTTGTGATCATGTTTTTCCTCTCTTGGGGACCATCTATTCATCTCATTAGAACACATATTTCCACTTCCTTAAAGGTAGTGCATAGTTTTTTTATCTTCGCTCATCTATCTCATTGTATTTCATCTTTCGTAGGTTGTCATCTTATCTCGAACGTGACTTTTATCATGAGCCAACACGGAAAATTTTCCCTCCTTTGGTGCTAAACCAAAAGTGGAACCTCTTAACACTTTGCACTTATGACCATTCTATTATTAGTGTTTCTTCTAGTGAGCTCTTAGTAATATCTATAGATCATCCCTCCATCATTGGCCTTTTTCATATTTCATCGTAATGTTATGGAATTAGGTGGTTATTCGTCACTTTCCTAAATGTGACCTTAAATATGAGCACCACGGCTCTACTAATAGCATATTCCTTATAAATAGGTTCTTCCTCTCGGTGAGAACTTTGTGATCATTACATCCATCACCCTCTCATTTGCCTATTAGAACCATGTAAAGGGTCCAAGGGTGTTTCTTGTACATTCATTGTCCCCTCCTAAGTGGTCTACTTAGCTATTCCTAGCTCTTCCCCATGTCAAAATCAAAATCAAAGGATGATCCAATAAAAATTCAAAGAACTCAAAAACAAACTAATCCCTTGAAGGATACCTATTCATGTAAAAAAAGAGAGATAAATTAATTCAAATCAAAAATAAATAAATAGATTAGTCCTCGAAGGATGGCTATCATATATGTTATCTTTTTCATCCATATTACATATGTATAAAGTAGACCATACCCTTGAAGGATGGATACTCTTTTTATCATGGCATTGAAGGCTTCCTGCATTGATCAACCTTCCATTTTATTCACATCCTAAGAAAGCTTCCCGCATTGATCAACTTTCTTCTAGTATTGTTCTTCCCCCTTTCCCAGAGTTGGGGCATAGATTTAGGGAACACCACTAACGGAGAACCCTCTTCCCCATACAAGTTACATCTCAAACCCCTTTTTCATGTCAACATTAGGTCTATGATTCCATCCCATCCTTGTCTCTTTATGATCTTTGATATAACTAACTAATGTTGGTTACGATTTAACACATGTTTTGGTCACATCTACCTTGTGTTATTCAGATCCCCTCTTGTTTACCTCCACTTTAATTGGAGGCATATTTTCCTTGCGTGTTTCTTGATATGATGTAATTTCATTCATACCCTATGTCATCATTGTTTATTTTTGTTCAATCCTCAACCCCTTTTGCATCTATCCAAATCCAATCTGACATCTCATCTAATATTATCAATCTATCTTATCTTATCCATTTAGTATTAATTAGTATCTTATCATACCCATCTCATCCAATATTATCCAATTGATCTCATCTTAAGTCCACTTTTATGGCCATATTTTTATTCCCTCTCGGGATACCATCTCATCGTCATTTTATCTCATCACTTGTTAATATTTTTCCTCTTTGGATATATTTGTGCCCTTTGTTAGGGCACCATTACTTTCATCTACCTATCCTCATTTTCTCTCAAATTCCACCTTTGTCACCATATTCATTTTAATCCAAAGTCCACCTTTTTGGCCATCTTTATTGTCCCTTGAGGGAATTTTATTTAATCATCCATTTCCCTTTTTTGATTTTGTGGCCATACTTACTCCCTCTTCGGCCATTTTATTTTTCAATCTTATCAAACTTGTGCATAAATTCCACCCTCATGGCCATACTTATCTTTCCCCTAGGGCATATTATTTCATTACTTAACTTTTCAGCCTTTTCTTATTGTTATCCATTTTTACCCCCAGTAAAAATAGACAATAGAAAATAGTTGAAACGATCATTGGATAGGTCATCCACATGAGAGTTTGAGGGCCATAAGTGAAATTTGGAGTTTCAGAAAGTTTACAATAATCTTGGGAAATTTGGATGTCAATAGAGGAATTTTTCCTCTTATTGGTCTTAAAAGACCCATAGCTCCACCACAAAATGAAAATGGGGAAACTCTTGAGCAAAAATGGGAAAAAAATTAGCAAAATGAGAAAATCACTTTTATTGTGTCTTATTGCCCTCCTCAACCTCTGGCATTGAGAAAATTATAAAAAATCCCTAGAAACATAGAAAATGAGCTAATATTTCCCAAGGGGATAGCACGGAGGGATCGAGCTAGATTTTATCTCGACGAGCTCATGTGTGCAAAAGGTATCCGAGCTCGTAGGTGTATCTTAGGTGAGCTCTAATGATGGAGTGAAAGTGGCAAGCTCGCATGAGTGAACAACTCGGCTCATATGTCAGTCATTGTTCTCGGTGGTCACATATGAGGGGGTTGGTTAGTGGCACGCATTAAAAACAAGGGTCGATTCACATTAGGTGGGAGCATGGCATTACTAAACACATGAGGCACAAATATCATCGAGAAATCTAACATGAATTGTGGGTTCCTCACCCATGGAACACAAAGGGATCTCATCCAAAGAGTGAAGCGATTATCAGTTCACATGAGGAGTGAGCATCCCATTGAGGAAATGAGTATCTAACATAGGTTTTGAACCTTTGGCGCAAGGGGATACCGACTCTAAGGTCGGTGAGATGAAGACACATGGCGAGTTGCCGAGAATCAAGGGCCGAGATGACATGGAACATACATCGGGTGATTCAAGGTTGATATGTTGGGTGAAACAATCGGTGAAACACCATCGGGAAACACCATATGAACCCGATGTAAATGCATAGAAATATCTTCCCCGATAATAAATGACTCATCGAGCTAGGTAAATTAGAAGCAGTGGGGAAAACATGAGCACAAAGCATAACTCCCCAATGCAACACAATGCATTTCAAAACTCGACCCACTTTACATAATCCCACCCGATCAAAATCGAAGACCGAGTTAGGTGGTGGGTTGGTAGAAAATTTAATGCAGATAGGTGAAACAATGAAATAGCTCAATGGAGAATTTGGCCATGGAGGAGAGCTGGTTGGGAGCCATAAGGATCACTCCTTATAAAAATGATCATAACTTTCACCCCATTCATCAAATTCCATAAATTTAAAGTCATTGAAAAGGTCTTTCCGAGCCCGTCATGATAGAACTAGAAAATTTAGATTTTTGTGAGGTTTGATTGGGTAAAATCAAGGAGGGATATTTAGGTTCGAATAATAGGCAGTGCACTAATGCTTGCAATGGGTAGTTGGGCATCATTAATGCTTCTTCTCTTCTCTCCTCTCTCATATTTTGTTATATAATGTAGAAGGGGTTGCATATTTTAAAGGGTTGGATATTCTTCCTCCAATGCACCCCCTCTTCTTCTTCTTGTCTAGGGGTAGTTGTAGGGATTCAAATCTTCCCATCTACAATGTAATGGAACTCATTCCTTCCTCCTATCAAATGATGTACTGTGTATACCTATGGAGCAATAAAATCATGTTTTATGTTAATTTTGCTAACCTTTGCATGAGGTTTTTGTATCTCTTTTCCTCTCATTATTGTCCATGTATTTTGTGCATTCTTATGGTTCATTACAGATTAAAGGTGATGGCATTGTGTTTATCTAAATGTGGTCTTGGGTGCAGTTTTGATATGTGGTGCTTTTCCACCCTCTCCAGGCTCATTCACCTCCATTTTCATGCATTGTGGACTATCCAACATCTCCTTTTCTTAGTGTATCACCACTCTTAGTGTAGGTTTTATTTCATGCAACCTCTCTCCATGTCTCCTTGGAAGTTTAGTTTAGGTATAGATAGGTGTTTTCTTGCATTAGGAGTAGTTGTGGCAGGTAGGATTAGGAATAAGAATTGGCCTTCTCTAGTATTTATTTTATTTTGCAAGGTCCCACACTTCATGATAACTCCATGTTAGGAAATCACACCGATTCCCCAAGATCACAAGCTAGCCATTTGGGGTGCTTATGATTTTTCTATAATAGTTATGGCACACTTTCGGTGAGACAAAGTTAGATTTTTGTAGGTTTTCTCTTGGATCTACACCTTGATTTCACCAATATTGATATATTTTGGTGAGATCACAACTTTGAAGGAATTTTCAAGCCAATTTGGTTTCAAAGGTTGCAAAAGAGGTGTCAAATCCCAAATCCTTGTGTTTTGGGTTTTGGAGGGTGTATTGCATGAGGAAAGTTATAAAGGTATTCATGTCAGATTTTGAAGGTTGTTTTGCATGACCTAAGTTCCACCCTTTACATTTATGGGATTGGTAGTTGCACAATGGGGTCTAAAACCCAAAATCTTATATTTTCCCTTCACAAAGAGTATTACTATTTTATTAGGATTGTATGTGTGTCTTGGTAAAATCCTAGCCTTTAGAGGCTCATTCTCAACACATCTAACAACTCCACTAATTCAAGCAGCTCATCATCTCTAGTTGCAGAACTTGAATTTAATTTTTCACTCTAGTCATGGCTCTCCAAAGAGCTTTTCCATTCCCTCATTTCAATTCTAGTCCTCTTCACTTGCAGCAGTGGGATGTTATCCCCAAAGTGGCCCTAAAAATCTACCTCTCTTCTACATGAATGGAGATCAGTCCCGATCGATCACATTCAAGATGTTGCAAACCATTGTTCCATTCACATCATCATGGAAGATAATGTTTTCCTTAGACTTCTGGTTGCATCTCTCAAAGGCAAAGAAAAATATTGGTATGGCATTTTGGCACCACAATCCATTTCCACATGGAATCAGCTAGGGGAACAACTTCATAACCGGTTTAAGGAGGATGTAGATGTTATTTTCCTCATGAACATCTCAATAAAATACGGTGCTCTCCAATGGAATCCATCATGTATTTCAATCTCAGATTCACAAGGACCTAACACAGAATCCCTCAAGAATATAAACCCCCACAAGGTATGGAATTTTTGTACTATTTGAGGTCCTTTGATGTTGACTTAGTTGTATTGATTAAGTATATAGGGTAACAATATTCCTCAAGCCTTCACCATTGCATCATTGGCTGAGAATATTTTGATTTAGGTCAAAAAATAAATCCCATCCATGTTATTGCAATCCCTCCCTCACCACCTCAAGTTCTCACTTCCCCATGTGTAAATGAAGAAAGATCCATCATTCCTTACAAAAATAAGGAAGCCCCTTTATCCTTCATTTGATGTCTCACAAGTTTTTATGCCTAGAACATTCCCCAAGCTTTGCAAAGAATCCTCACATTCTCCATCCAGGAACTACCCAACTTCCTTAAGCCATACACCAATGTCCCTAGGAGTTATGGTATTTCATACGTTGTCCCTACCTTCTACCCAACTATCACTAAACCAAGATATCCTACAAGGCTAGTAAAAGAGATACTTTTATGTCATCGGAAGAGAGGGATATGCCCATGCAATGCCCTAACAACAAGGTTTCATTTTGAATCATATAGTTGTTTCGTAGGCAACACATCAGCATAATAAGGGATATGTTCTGGAGGATCACTTGGTTCTTGTGGATGATCAAGTCAAATCCATTAAACATCAAGAACCTATGCCTAAACAAGAAACAATGCAGCAAATTCTTTCTTACATTTCACCCTTAGCTAGTTTACTTTGGATGAAAATTTTGTGTTAATAGGTGATTGGTTTGATTTGGATTAGTAGGATGAGGAGATTCAAAATATGCTAATAAAGGAGTTGAATCAAAAGATGGAGTAGGTAGGTGAAAAGGAAGCTCAAAATTCAAAATTTTGGGGATGAGGAAGTGTTTTTAAACACTATTGGCACTCATGGCCTCGAGGAGGAGAAATTTCAAGGTGAGTAAGATGTTCCTAAGTGTAATGATCCTCATTTCTCTACTTGTTTGGAATTGGTTGCACGTTTTTAGAAAACCAAGAGGAAATAGGGAATGAAGAGACCCAAGAATTTCAACAACCATCAAGGTGGAAACAAAGTTATTTGTAGAGGCACAACAAAGCATGGATCAACCTACAAACAACCATATTCGGAAGAAGGTCTGTATGAGAGCCCTAGTTGTGGGGCCGAGAAACAAATGAGTGGGAAAATCACAAGAATTAGGCCTTTCCCAATCAAATACCTAGCTTCACTGGAGCGAGGTCAGGGTTGCCACCAACCATGTTTAATGCAGAGCATGGGAATGATTTTCAAATCACTGAGGGTCAATAAGTAACACCTCCAACCAGATACAGATCATCCGAAGGAGGTATTTTATTTTTTGTTAATACCTTGGCAAGTTGGGTGGAATATTGTCTTTATGTCAGTCTCTCATCCATGACCATTCCCATTTTCAAATCAGTTGCATGGTCTAAAATGTTGAGGAAGGGTAACTACTTTTCCTTTCCAGTGTCAGGGTTCATGTGCGTTTCCCATTCCTCCGGTTAGAATAGAGTATGTAGGTTTTCTTTTTTGATAAATAAGTGCTTTTTACACACCTCTACATGTCTCACTTGAGTGTGTATGATTTATATATATATATATATATATATATATATATATATATATATATATATTATATATATATATATCCATGTTTGCTCCAAGATAGTACACCAAATTTCAATGCCTCCCAATGGCCATTTAAATAAGCTCATAGTTATAGGGAATTGTTGTAGAACTCAAATTATTTCAAATGCAAAGCAACTAAAATCAGACAAGGGACAATTTTCAGTATTTATATTCTCTCGTCCCTCCAGTCAATCAATTTTGAGATTCTAGTTCCCCATGTAAATCAATTGGGTTAGAGAGCAAGCTGGCAACCCCAATCCCACATCAGTGCTTCAAGGAAGTGTTCAAAAGATGGGGAAATATCATAAATTAATAGAGTTCCATGATGTCCCAAATCTATAAATGTTCTACCCACATCTCTGCAATGTTCAATGCATGCTAAACAATCATTAGTTAAGTGTGCTTCATACTTGTCCAAAGAAGATGTTGGGAAGGAATGAAGATATTTATCATTCGAATCCCATAGATCGGTTTGTAGAGGAGTGTAACCTCAGGTTCAAAATAATTTTCCACTGTCAAAAAATCTTAATTCAAAATATTGAGTGAGATGGTCAATACAGGTCAGCCCAAGGTTCAACAGTGATCAAGCAGATTCTGGGGTCAGAATTAAATTTTTTAGATCGGTACAAGCTACGAACAATAGGGACTCCATGCCCAATGGATGCATTTAGGTCACTAGTCACTTCACCTAGTAGGAAGGTAGCCCCACCGAGTCATCAAATTGTTATCCATTTTTACCCCACGAGTAAAAATGAACAATAGTGGATAGTTGAAATCAAGCATTGATACGTCATCTACACAAGAGTCTAAGGACCACATCTGAAATTCGAGTTTCGGGAACATTTGTAGTAATCTTAGGAAATTTAGATGTCAATAGAGGAATTCTTCATCTTATTAGACTTGAAAGACCTAGATCTCCACTACATAATGAAAACAGACCCCACGGGGCCACTCTCGAGCAAAAACGGGCAAAAAATTAGTAAAATGTGGAAATCCATTTTTGGGTGTCCTATTACCCCTCCTCAACCTCGGCATTGAACAAATTCCAAAAAACTCCCTAACTAATGCAAAAATGAGCTAATATTTCCCAAGGGGCTCAGCACGAGGGATCGAGCTAAATTATAGCTTGTCGAGCTCATGTGTGTAAAAGGAGCCGAGATCATAAGCATATATTGGGCGAGATCTAATGGCGAGTGAAAGTGGAAAGCTCACAAAGGGTGAGCAACTTGGCTCATGTGTAGGTCATGGTTTTATGTGCATTCATCGGGTGAGCTACTCATTCACATGGCGTAAGGGGTTGGTTAGCGGTATGTGCTTGCAGAAGGAAGGGTCAAGTCGGCATCGGGTATGGGTGTGACATTACATTCACATGAGGCATGGATATCATTGGGAAATGTGAAATGCATTATAGGTTCCACACCTACGAAACACAAAGGGAGCTCGGTTAGCGGAAGTGGTTGTCGGGTTTACATGAGGTGGGAGTATCCCACCGAGGAAATGAGGATGTAGCATGATTTTTGACCCGCAATGCAAGGGGATGCCAACTCATAGTTGAGTGAGCATCTCGAGAAGTAGGGACGGGGTGACATAGATCATATGGCAGGTGATTCGGGGTTGATACATAGGGTAAATGGGTCGGGGAAACACAATGTACACACACCACATGAACATGATGAAAATGCATCAAAATATCCACCCCAAAAACAAATGACTTGCCAAGCTAGGTAAATCGAAGTAGAGTGGGGAAAACATGAGCACAAAGCATAAATCCCCAATGCAATGCAATGCATTTCAAAACTCTAACCTACTTTTCATAAGCTCACCGAGTCAAAAGAGAAGACTGAGTTAGGTGGTAGGTTGGTAGAAAATTGAATGCGGGTAGGTGAAATCATGAACTAGCTTGATGGAGAGTTCGGGCATGGAGGAGAGTTGGTTAGGATCCATAAGGAGTACTCCTCGAAAAATTATCATAAATTTCTCCTCGTTCATTAGAAATTTCATAAATTTATAATCATCACAAGGTATTTCCGACATCGTCATGATGGAACCATAAAATTTGAATTTTGGTGCGGTTTGATAAGGAAAACTCAATAAGGAGATTTAGGTTCCAATAGCAGGACAAAGTGCACTAATGATTTTAATGAGTGGTTGGGCATCATTAATGCTTCTTCTCTCTCCTCTCTCATATTTTTCTATATAATGTAGAGGGTTACATATTTTAATGGGTTGGATATTCTTCCTCCAATGCACCCCTCTTCTTCTTCTCGGCCAGGGGGTAGTTGTAAGCATTCAAACCTTCCCATCAAGCAATGTAATGGAACTCCATGCCTTCCCATATCAGATGATGTACTTTTCATACCTATGGAGCAATAAAATCATGTTTTGTGTTAATTTTGCTAACCTTTGAATGAGCTTGTTGTCTCCTTTGCCTCTCATTATTGTCCAGGTGTTTTGTGCATTCTTATGGTTTCCTTTTAGGATTTAAGGTGATGTTGTGTTTATCTGAATGTGGTCTTATGTGTAGTTATGATTTGTGGTGCTTTTTCACCCTCTCTCAAGACTCATTCACCTCCATTTTCATGCATTGTGGACTATCCAACATCTCCTTTTCTTATTGTATTTATGCTCTTAGTGTAGGTTTTATTTCATGTAACCTCTCTCCCTGTCCTTTTGAAATTTTACTTTACGTGTAGGTAGGTGTTTTCTTACATTAGGAGTAGTTGTGGTAGGTAGGATTAGGAAGAGGAACTGGCCTTCTCTAGGAGAGTTATCTAATTTCGTAAAGTCCCACACTTCATGATAACTCCATGTTAGGAAATCACACCAGATGCCCCGGTCTCATGAGTTAACCATCCAGGGGATGATGTGATGTTTCTATAACACTTGTGTCCTATCTTTGGGAACCATTATTTTCATCATTGTCCTTTATAGATGCCTAATTTTTCATTCGATTCCTCATCTATGAAGGATGTTTGCATAATTTTCATATTTATTTGAGCATACTTTGATGCTCTCCTATGACCCCGTGATCATTCTAGTTTGCATACGTATGTATGATAGCTTTCCCGTTAGATTCTCGCCATTTTGTATTGATCTTCACCCACCTGCTGGCCTATAGAGCATTGTCACCCATCTCTGCTAAGACCGTAATTGTCCCTATACCGATGTGATATTGGATTTACCACCATAATTTTATTTTTATTGCGATATTTTTGCTTGGGGTATCTTTCCTTACACTATCCTTTTACCCATCTTTCTTCACCCACCCACCCTTCACCATCTACCCTTTTCAAATGCGTCATCAATTTCCCTTGTGTCATCCTGATGAGGCTAAAATATGCCTCATCAATGTGTAATGAATACTCTCATTTTACTTCCCTTTTAATCAAGTTTGTCTGCATTTCATAACTTTTGTTTGATCTAAATATAAGTTTAGGATGTAATTGTCCATCTTTTGTTTGATTTAGTTCAAATGTCTAAAAACTCTATAATTCCTAACAAATTGTGTGGAAATTCAATTTTTGGAATAAACAGGTCATATTTGGTCAGGATAAGCAAATTATGAAGTAACCAACATATTTTTGAGGAAGTTGGAAAAAATGTGGCTTAGCTCTGGAAATTTAGCACTTAGCTCCGGAACTCCAACACTTAGCTCCGAACTTTAGCAGTTAGTTCCGAAGGTTTCCCTTTGGTTCCATAACTTCTCCAAAGTTCCGAAATCAATGGGAATCTTCTTACTCTATCAAAATTTGGTTATGGAGCAAAGAATGGGCCTTCCAATAAAAATAGACCAACAATTTTCCGGTTCTTCACACTCCAAATATACATGTATAAGACCAACAACTATATATCCAGCTAGTTTTCTCAATTTCATAGCTACTTTGGGCACTATTCGGTTTACTAGAATCTGTAGGTATAAATATAGTTGTTGAACACTCATGATTGTAAATGCATCTTCGGATGGAAAATATATATAGAGAACTGAAGACATATAGAAAGGATCCTCCAGATAGTTTTGTAAGACTAAATAATTCAATAATAAATAGCCATTTAATTTTGAGAGCAACATATTGTGTTAACTCCTGATTCAAGGTGGAGCAAGGGCCCACTCCTCCAAGAAAAAGGATATTCTCTTTCATTGGTATTTATATTTTCAAGTAATTTGTATAATTTTGTTATTTGGCAATTCTATAGTACTTTTGATTCATCAATTAAATTTTGTTACATGGAGTTATCTATTGTCCCTACAGGTGTTATAGTTTACATTCTTATTTCCTTAAAGGAATTTTAAACAACATTTTCAAAGTGTGTTCAATTATGTAAAGTGTGTTTATTTCCAGTAGTGTGTTCAATTCTATAAAGTGTGTTTATTTCCAACAGTGTGTTCAATTATGCAAGATTTGTTTATTTCAGCAATGTGTGTTTATTTTAGTCAGTTTCTTATAGTTTAGCTTTAATAAGGCTTTGGCCAAGAAATCTTAAGACACTTCAAAACCTCCAGGAAAATTAATAATAATAATAACTACAATCAATTATTAGTTCACCTGAGACTTCACTTGTTGCATATAGCTTCAGACACACCCCTAGTTTTAATATGACATCAACTATGACTTTATCAAATGAAGTGAATAACGAGACCTGATGGGTGTCATTATTCCCTTCATTTAATCAACTTCTTGTTGATGTCATATCAAACCAGGGGTGTGTCCAAAGCTATATGCAACAAGAGTAATCTTATTGATCTAGTAGTTGACTATAGTTATATTTTTTTGTATTTTCTAGGGGATCTTTTCAATGTCTTAAGGACTTCTTGGTAAAACCTTATTTAAATCATACTATTGAAAACTTGCTAAAAATAAACACACTGAAAGATTTGCTAAAAGGAAACACACTTTGCATAATGGAAATAAACACACTTGCTTCTGAAAGTAAACACACTTGCTTTTGGAAATAAACACACTCAATTTAATATGCTTGAAAATGATTGCAAGAAATATAAGAATCTATATGAACACCTACGGATTTAGTACACAACAAAGTTTAACTGAAAGAATTAAAACAATACAGAATGAACAGATCTAAGCTATTGCTGAAGAAATATAAATACCAAATAAATGAATATCCTGGTTCTTGGGGGAGTGGGCCCTTGCTCCTCCTCGAATTAGGATTTAACAACTCGAATTCTCTCAAATAGAAATGGCTATTTATTAATAAAACATTTGGTATTACAAAACGTATTGGAACTGAGTACTTAGTCTATATTTCTTTCTCTGTTCTTTCTCTATTTCATATCATATTCTATCTTCTATATCTATCTACTGCAGGTCTACTTTTATATACATTTACAATCATAGTTGTCTCTACAATTCCGATGAAATAGAATCATGCCCAGAATGGATGTTGAATCAGATTGTGGTGATCTGACAGCTATAAGATAACTACCCCTGGATCTCGTGTTCATAATCTTCTCATCCTTTCCTGATTGAAAGTTTCGTTGATGCAAAATCTCTGGATATGGTTAGAGTAGATAACTTCCATCGGTTCCGAACTTCAGAGAAGTTCTAGAACCATAGGAAATTGTTAAGGATCAAAATAGTGTTAGTTCCAAGCTATTCCCAGAGTTTTGGAACTTAGTCTAAAAATTCCAGAACTAAATATTGGAGTTCGGAACTAAGTTCTAAAGTTCTGGAACTAGATGATGATTGTGTGATGGAGTTCTGGAACTAGCTTGGAAGTTCCGAAACTAAGTTGTGTAGGAACATATGCTACCAAAAACATATTGAATGCCACCTACTTCATTTCCTCGACTGATTAGACTTGCTTTATTACAAAACTGAATTTCAAACACACACTTCATCAGGAATTTCAGAGCTTTTAACATTAGAATCACAATCAATCAAAAGATAGACAATTACATCTTAACTCATATCAGATCAAATAAAAGTCACAAAATGTTATTGAACTTAATAAAAAGAAGAGTAAGATGAGATCATATATTGTACATTTATTGGGCATATATTGGCCTCATCATTTCCCCCAAACTTACTTGTTTGTAAGTCCCTTTACAAACTTCATTCTTCAAAAGTGGGGTTATATATTCTGCATTCCATTTGATCACTCAGATCAAATGGCTAATACTGGATTTCCCAATGCTTAAACTTAGAGGTATTGTATCTAGCTCCTTCTTCTATTTTTCTTTCCCACTCTTCAAATTCATCAGGGTCTTGAGGTCCTCTATTTTTCCAAGGAGCCATGGGGGTGAGAAGTAGAGGGGGCCTTGTTCACATTCCCATCCATATTTTCCCGTAGGTCTCATTGATCCTAGGAATTATTGTGCATAATGCTTTTTCCCTTTCTAAACTCTAGAATCAGATTTGTAGGTGATATTACTTCCCATCTTCTCAAGGAAATAGTAAGGAATTCCCACCTCTTTGAGCATCCTTCATAAATTTCATCAAATTTTTCTTCCTCATAAGAGGTAAAGGAATCAATACTCTTTTGTAGAATGGCAGGATAATGTGTTTTGAACCTCTCATTAAAGGCATGAGTTCTAAAATGCATGAGGAAGGTAGAAGGTTTACCATAGTGGGCTTCTCATGTAGAGACCAGTTGAGCCAGCTTTCAATAAAAACTCAGATTCCCTTTCCTTCCATGCAATTTGGTTTTGTAGAAGAGAGACAAATGCATTGAGCTGGCTCTCCCCCACATATAAATTAATCATAAATCATGTGTTTTTCTGTAGCATAAAATTACAAAGATAAAATTCACACAGAAGATTTTTCTGCTTAGGAGTGGATAGAGAGTAAGCTTCCATGAATTCAGATTCATCATTTAGTTCATGAGGAAGTCCATATGCAATCCTAGATAGTTGTCAGAGAATGAACTTCTCTTCTAAAAACACACTATATGCAGGAGAGGGTCTCCTGCAAGCAAGAAACTTTTCACTCATAATGTAGACCATATGAATTTTTGCAAGACATTTATATTTTTTTCCTTCTTCCTTATAAAATTTCTCTTCCCATTATGTTCTTGCTTTTCTTTCTTCTTCTATCTTGGTCTTCAATTCTTTTATTTAATGTTTTTGCCTCTCTCGAGTTCCTGCAAGTGTCATTCCATAGTTGTTTGACTGGCAAATAGGTTAACTCAGTTTGTGCAGAAACTATGGACACAACATTTTGACATTTTCCTCTTTTTCTATATCTATTTGTTCCTTCATTACTGATAATTCCTCAATCCTAGCTACAAGCTGAGTTGTTAGCTCTTCAATGAGCTTCTCCCTTTGTTCCATTTTGAGCTTGAGGAAATCTAATTCCTCATCTTTTTCTCTAATGATGAGCTCTTCTCTAGACAAGAACAGAGCCATTTTAACTTGATGTCTTTCTTCTTCTTTAAAATTACTTGAGGAGTTGGGCATTATTCCTCTATCAAAGGAAATTTTCCTTTTCTTCTCAAGGATGCCAACTCTTCTTCTTCCAGTGGAAATGTTGATGGTTCAACCAATTCTTGAAACTCCTGCTCTTCAAGTCTCTCATATCCTCTATCCATTTCAGCTTGGCTTGACTCAGGAGGAGTCATGGCCAAGCTACCTAGAATATTGCAACCTCCTCTTCCATCTTTTCTTGTTCACTCCTTTCCTCTGGGGTTTCCCTTATCCTTTTATGAATTTTCCTTTTCTAGGGAATTTCAACATGCTCAGTGGTGGATTTATTCCTAGAGCTTCTTCTTACTCTTGTTTCTTCCTTTTGCATACAGGTGAGCTATCATCATCAGAGACAGATATTGGTTCCCCTGAAGCTGTTGCAGAAGAAAGATTTTCCTTCAAAGGCACAGAAGGCTCTGTTGTCTTGATTATTTTTACAAACCTTCTTCTTTTTGGGATACCTCCTCCTTCCTCTTCAATTTCCAAATTAGATGAAGGAGAGTATAGGGCTGGAATTGACCTTCTGATAATATTAGGGTTTTTCTTGAACTTGCCAAGAAACTTGTCCCACATTTCTTCTCCATTTTTCTTCGACAAAAAATGGTGTTGGCATACTAAATGAATTAGACCATGATGCCTGATTGTCCCTACACCCCAAGAGTATCTCTGAGCCATGGTCTGGATTGAATAAAAAAGAAACCCTGGAAGGTTTATTATGTACTCAGGTTTTGTGGTTCCATATTTCAGATATATGAGCATTTTTAAGACTTATTTTCCTACGGACCCAAATTGACCATCACAGGTTAAATATTTCACTATCCAAAATGCTACCTTGTCAAAGGGTTTGGGTAAACTGGCTCTTCGGCCCCTTTTATGATTTTATTTGTATTGTAGGTGTATTGGGGTTCAGTTTCTTCTCCTTGTAGTAAAATTTCAATTAGTTCTTTCAAAGTCCCTTTTGCAGGTTGTGGAACATGCACAATTGGCACTCTAGATACATTACTTATTGTATTTACAGAAAAAGGGATAAAGATATTTCTCACCTTTACCCTAGATTGCTCTAGGTTTATGATGAATTTGTTAGGAATTAGTATTTACATTGTGTAGATAATAATTACATTTGGTAATTATTATTATATTAGTAATTTGTTATTTAGTTGTTATATAAAACAACTAATAATGAATGTGTGTTGAGTTGTTTGGTTGTTACAAACAACTCACGAGATTAGTATTTGTTAGTAGAGTAGTTTCCTAATTTATAGGAAACTATGTGCCTATATATTTGTAAGTGCATCCTATGTAATTGATCCGAATGAATATAATATAATATCATTATTCCATGTATAAATCTAAATAGTTTTATTGTGCAAATATGTGGCATTTATTATATTTGGTATCGGAGTGAATTTTTGCTAGATGGAAGTTTGAAACAATTGGGAGGGGAAGTGCTTCACTTATTGCTCCTGTACATGCAAGTCATTTTGTTTTACCGCAGTCAAGCCATACCAGTAAGACGTCTCTCCTTGCATATATATCCAGCTTCAGGAATCTTCATTGGATTTGAATTATTTGCATCTTATTGAGTCTATAGATAACAGATTAGACTACATCATACCGCATTTTAAATCATTATCACAATGATCTTGAGTTTTGAACCATCGTGCGGAGAAGATTAGCCAAATATAGACTCATTGTTGTCTTGGATTTGATCATTTGTTGATCCAACCTGCATATGTCAGAAGCAATCATCTTTTAGATCTGGTTATACACGTCTGAAGTTCATCATTGGTGTTAATATTCTCTTGTGTAGACAACTTCCTGATCTGGTTGTGCTTTGATCATTTCATTGCATTGGATTATGTCTCGATTTTTCTGGTGATTGCATGGTTTCAGATTGGTTCACATCCTTAGTCTTTGTTGGGCTACACTCTATTTGTGTCATGATTAAATCTACATCTTTTGTATTTGCCACTTGGCATTGACCCTATCTACACACGTCTCTCGAGGTGCGTCCATATCTTCCTCCTACATCGAATCCATCACCACCCTCTGAAGCTCACAAATTTGCAAGCTTGACATTTCCCTATGTAAATTTCTAATGGATTTGTAAAGCAAAAGGTGTAGTGCATATATTGAGATCTGGACGGTGGAGTTACATCATTTTGAGAAGAAAAAGAAAAGTATAAGGAGAGGATACTTGTTGTCATGTCTTCTGGTGCCTTCGAATATTATTCAAACTCCAAAGAATATGTGCTCAAGACCAATCAGTAAAATCAATTGGTATGTACTCTAAAAGCTTTGAGCATCAATTTCAACCAATTTGAAGGTTTGATCTACCACGTGTGGATAAATTCATTCTCTATCTTTCCTGGTTGATGTGGTGCATATAAATGTGTTGAGGCTTGGTATTTATCAATAGATTATGTTTTATAACGACTCAGCCTGAACAAGAATGTGTGCAGATCTGTATTTTCATGCATTCTAATAGCAAACTTGGCATAACCGTGGCGTTAAAGAAGAAGCTATTTTGTATTGGAAATGCAGTGAAAATAATAGCTATGGTGAAAATAGTATCATTTATTTTTGATTGTGTATTTTAATTGGATTTCTTGGTTTCATCATTCTATTGTATTAAAAAGTAATCTTTAATTACTTTTTACAAGTTATCGCACGATACATTCTCGGTAGAATCTGACGTCCAAATTGTGTGAAAATTCATAATGGATAAGTTGAGTCACATTGAAAAATTTGAAGGCAAATATTTTCATACCTGGCAAGTGCGAACTCAATTATTCCTAATCAACAAAGACTTATGGGATATTGTTGATGGAAAAGAAAAAAAACCGACAAATGCAGATGAAGCAATAAAATGGGACAACAGAGATCGAAAGGCTACAACGATTATCGGATTGGGTCTATCAGATGCTTATCTACATCATATAGACTTTAAAAAGTCCTCTCATACAATCTGGGTGACATTGAACAAGTTGTTTGGATCACAAATGGGAAGCACAGTGATATCTTTGAAGCAAAGATTGTTCGGCCTCAAGATGGAAGAAGGTGAGAACATGGTGGAGCATATCAGTAAGTTTCATTCTATCTGTAATCAACTTGTTGGTATAAAAGTAGATGTACCTGATGATGATGCTAAAGCAATATTACTTAATAGCATGCCTTCATGTTATTCTAATATGGTCTTTACATTAAGCAAAATAAATCCAAGTCTAGAAGAACTTATTTCTTCTTTGATAGATGAAGAAAAAATAATTATGGTTGTTGAACCAGAGGAGACTGCAATGTTTGGCAGAAACAAGAAAGCATTTGGTAAGAAAAATCCCAAATACGGTTCAACCTCTAAAGGAACGAAGAAACAATTTACATGCTACTATTGTAAACAACCTGGTCATATATCTAACAATTGTAGAAAAAGAGCACAAGACTTACTCGATGGGAAACTACAAGATAATGCCATGATTGTTGATGAAGAAGGAGAAAATGAAGAGGAAGAAAATACCACACATCAAAGTGATGAATATTTTCTCTATTAGATGATTTTTAAATGGAGGACGGAGGCACAGGAGGCAGGAGGTTGATCAACGACCTCTCGTCAGTCACCAACGACGGGGCCGCATGAAGTTGTGGTGACAGTGTGTGTGTGAGTTTTCTTTCATTTCAGAATTGCAGTTTGTTGTGTGCAGTATGATTTCAGAGTTCCTGTTTTGGATTGAATAAGTGAAATGTTCACATTGAGGGGGGGAACATGGTCTCATTGTTCCATTTCCATTATGTTTTATTGTTCAGTTTTGAAAGCAATATTTCCTACATGATTCCCTGTTATAGTAGAGACATTGATAACATATTGATATTGATCAAAAATTATTGTAAACCAGAATCATGATGTGAAGGTTTTTGGTAAACCAAGAAAACCAATTGAGACGGTTTTTGGTAAACCTGCAAAACCAATTGTGTAAGGTTTTTGGTGAACCTGTAAAACCAATTGTGAAAGGTTATTGGTACACCTGCAAAACCAATTTGGTAAGGTTGTTGGTAGAAGCCGGAGAAAACCATCAATGGAAGAAATGTGTGTTGGCACATGTTTGAGTTTTGTGCAAGCCCGATGCTGCACATTTGTAGAGTTGATCATGAGCACACAGAGGTGGCATGCTACAATCAAAGAACAAGATATATTGAACCATGTAAACACTAAGGGGGGGAATGTTAGGAATTAGTATTTACATTGTGTAGATAATAATTACATTTGGTAATTATTATTATATTAGTAATTTGTTATTTAGTTGTTATATAAAACAACTAATAACGAATGTGTGTTGAGTTGTTTGGTTGTTACAAACAACTCACTGAGATTAGTATTTGTTAGTAGAGTAGTTTCCTAATTTATAGGAAACTATGTGCCTATATATTTGTAAGTGCATCCTATGTAATTGATCCGGAATGAATATAATATAATATCATTATTCCGTGTATAAATCTAAACAGTTTTATTATGTAAGTATGTGGAATTTATTATAGAATTCTCTCACTAATTCATCATTATACCTTGAAAACTTCCTCAGGAACTCTAGCCATCCTGCATGCTCAAAGATAGTTGCCACTTCTTCATCCATGAGCAGCTGGGAATCATCTTCCGGTTCTAATTTCTTTTTAATCCCCATATTAGCTCAAGTTTTGTTTCTTTGTACAAAATTAGTTTGTAGGCCTTCTTGGTTAGCTTGGAACTAAAGACTATAGTTGCAAAACCTCTCTGTTCTTTTTGCGGAACACAAGCTTAATTCATTGTTTCCCAAAAATCGTTCTCTACAACTTATTTCACTTGATTTTCCTTAATGATCACCAATAATAACCATGCCACCACTTATCCCATCCTTATCATCTTCATGATTACTTATTTGTAATCATAATGTACAAATTGATGACTCATCCTACTAACTTTTAAATTAAGTCAAATCACACATGTAAACATTTAATTTAACCCTAAATAAGTTAAAATATATAATTACCATCTTTGATGACGTAATCCTTTGTTATGATGACTCGTCATTCCTACAAGTGGAACAAAACATGTTAGATAGGACAGATGGAATTTTTAAAAGAATTCCCTTTTATTTGAATTAGCCAAAAGAAGAGGTCAACCGCCATTTACTGGTTTTCAATTGACCTTTGAGAGATTTTTTTTATTTTATATATATATATATATATATATATATATATATATATATATATATTTTTTTTTTTTTTTTTTTTTTTGGGGAAGAAAATGCCATTTACTAGTTTTCATCTTCTTCCCTTTATTTTGGATCTATCATCTAGTTATTTGATCATTTTGGAAGAACCGAGTTCTTCCATATGATCAAATTCTTTGTCTGCTTCAATCTTCCTCAAGAATTCATCCTTAGTGGGAGGCTTCCTATAGAGTTTCAGCCTATGTCCATTGACCAAGAGTGTTTCAAATTCTTTCTGCCATCAATGGGAAGTAATTGAATAGAACCATTGTCAAATATCTGCTCAATCTGATAGGGTCCCAACCATCTGGTTCTCAATTTTCCCTTGAATTGTTGGTACTTAGAATCAAACAATCAATGCCTAGTCTCCTACTTTGAATTGCCTTCTCTTGATATGTGTGTCATGTC
Source organism: Taxus wallichiana var. yunnanensis (assembly GCA_018340775.1). Lineage (NCBI taxonomy): Eukaryota > Viridiplantae > Streptophyta > Pinopsida > Cupressales > Taxaceae > Taxus > Taxus wallichiana. Next base: position 708,467,915 of record CM031242.1, on the reverse strand, counting down.
ATTGCTTCCTTTGCTCTTGAATTATCTCTTTTTGTTGAAGTGCTTCCATCCTCAATTCATCCAACTCATTGAGTTGAAGGATTCTTTCTTTTGAGCTGCATCTAACTCAATACCCACCTTAACTATTGTCCTCAATGTCTGTAGTTCAAACTCTATAGGCAACAAGGGATTTTTCCCATAGACTAACTCATATGGTGAAAACCCTGTTGTAGTTTTCCAAGTTGTATTATAATCCCAGATAGCTTCAAGTAGTCTCTTTACCCAATCTTTTCTCCCAGCTTCAACTTTTTTGGTAAGGATGTTCTCCAATTCTCTATTTGTTACTTTAACTTGCCCATTTGACTGTGGGTGGTAAGGAGATGACTTCCTATGATTGATTTGGTAATACATTGTGAAATCTTGGATCATCTTAGACATGAATTGTGGTCCCTGATCTAAAACTATGCTCCTCGGTGCTCCAAAATTTATCATAATTATGTTCCAAAGGAAATCAACAACTGCTTCTTCAGGGCATTTGTCAATGCCTACACTTCTACCCACTTTGTCACATAGTCATTACACACAAGAATATATTCCTTCCTTGTGAAGGAGGATTAAAGGGACCAACAAAATCCAATCCCCATCTCTCAAATGGTTCAATCACAACTTGAGGTTGAAGAGGCATTTCATTGGTGAAAGTTGGTTGTCCCATCCTTTGACAAGGATCACACCGCTTGATATATCTCTTCACATCTTTGTACAGATGGCCAATAATAACCAGTGCCAAGTATCTTATGAGTTGTTCTTTTCACTAAATAGTGTCCTCCACTTGGTTCATCATGACATGCTCTGAGGATTTCAAAGATTTCATCCTCTCTTACACACTTGTGTAAGACAAAATCAGGACCACATTTAAATAGCATTCCATTCAACCATTTGAATTGTGCACTAATTTTGATTAACCTCTTAATTTGTTTCTTAGTGAAAGAAGGAGGGAACTTCCCTGTTGCAAGATAATTTTCCATATCAACAAACCATGGTGTACTTGCTGAGATTGCAAATAGTTGTTCATCTGAAAGTTATCCTTAACTGGATCTTGCTCCCCTGTAGTGGTTAGTCTTGACAAAAAATCAGCTACCACATTAGATTTACCTGGATTGTCCACAATGGTAATATCAAATTCTTGCAAAAGTAATAACCATCTAATTATTCTTCCTCTAACCACTGGTTTGTTCATTAAATACTTAATTGTTGAATGATCTGTGTGTACAAATATCTTATACCCTATAATGTAATGTCTAAATTTATTGATTGCATAAATCACAACAAGAAATTCTTTTTCAATGGTGGTGTAATTATTTTCAGTGGGAGTAAGATTCTTTCTAAGATAATAAATGGCATACATCTTTCCTTCCTCATCTTTCTGTCCCAAAACTACACCAATGGAATAATTTGAGGCATCAGTTTGGATATGAAATGGCTTTTCCCAATTAGGTCCTCTCAATATTGGAGAACTGATTAATTTTTCTTTAATTTCTTCAAAAGAATGTTGACACTTTTCATCCCAAAGAAATTCATAGTCCTTGGTTAGTAAGTTAAACATGGGGGCAGCAATTTTACTTGAAATCTTTTATAAAACACCTATAGTACCCACATCATGCCCTAGAAATGATTTGATATCTGTGGGGGTCTAGGAATAGGTAAATCTGAAATGATCCTAATTTTTTTTGATCCACCTGAATTCTCTCTTTTTGAAATATGGTGTCCTAATACAATCCCATCATCCACCATCATTAAACATTTTCATCACTAAGAGACAGGTTGTGTTGTTCACATCTTGTTAACACTCTGTCCAGTTTTCTCAAAGCATCTTCAAATGTATCTCCATGTATAAAGTGAAGTCATCCATATATACCTCAACACAATCATTTGTTAGATCAACAAATATTGCAAGTATACTCTCTTGAAAACTTACGGAGAGCATTGCATAAGCCAAATGGTAACACCCTATAGGGAAAGGTTCCCCATGGACATGTAAATGTAGTTTTGTCTAATCTTCACAACAACTCTAATCTGATTATATCCACTAAAGCCATCCAAAAAGAAAATTATTGTTTACCTAAAGGTTATCTAGGACTTGATCTATGAATGGTAAGGGAAAATAATCTCTCATTGTGGCTTTGTTCGGTTCCCATAGTCAACACATATTCTCCATTTTCCATTCTTTTTGGGAACAATTACAAGAGGAGATACCCACAGAATATCTGAGATAGGGTAGATAAAACCTACTTGTAATAGTTTTTCAATTTCTTGTTTGACTATATCTCTTAAGGCTGGATTAATCCTTCTTTGAGGCTGCCTAACTGGTTTAACATTTTCAGTATAGATGTGATGAGTGCAGATACTTGGATGAATCCCCTTCATGTCTTTGTAATCCCAAGTAAAAGCTTTAGTATGATTTTTAAAACATCAAACAATTTAGCTTCTTCATCATCCTTCAACCAGCTATTAATGTTCAAAGTTTTACCTGGTTGAATCTCAACATGCTTGGTTCCAATGTGTGATGAACTGATTTGTTGAATGGGGTTCATTAGAGTATTTAATGGACATGCATGTGGTAACAACATATGGTATGAAGCAACATCTCCAAAATTTCCTTGAGACAAAATACTAGAAAAAGGACAGTAATGAGAATTATGATACTTATCTCTTTGCAGGTCAAACTCTTCATCACTTGCTACTTTCCAGGAATTCTTCACCACTTCCTGATGTATTTGAAACTGAAGCTACTGATTCATCCTCTCCCCATGAGAAATCTCATTCCTCCGAATGAAATTATTTCCAATCAAAGAGAATTATTGTTGTTGTGGTTCCGAAATGAAATGTGGTGGTTCCGGAACTATAGTCGTAGGTTAGGAACTAAGTTCGCAGGTTCTAGAACTATATTTGATTGCTTTGAGGATAGCTGGTGCTCATCCAATGGTGGATTAATCATCTCTTCTACTTCTCTTACATGATCCTGCAATGTGATCATAGCCAAAGAAGACAAATTTTCTTATCAGTTTCAGGAGAATCAACCCACAATTGTTCATGATTGTCAATAAAAGGTCATGCAGTAGGATATAAGGAAATTTTCTTAGAATTCTTACCATTCGAGATTTTCATATCACCTAACCTGTAATCAATTAAAGCAACAATTGTAGCTAACCATGGTCTACCCAAAATAATGGGATAACCCAATGTTTTACCTTTTGGCTGCAGTATAAGGAAGTCAACTGGATAGTCCCATGACTCCACCATAACCACCACGTCTTCAATAATTCCTTCTGGTTTTGCTACAGACTGTCTTCCATCTGTAATATGGTATTAGTAGGTTATATACCTATTAATGGTAATGTTTTTAGAGTATCTACTTGTCATTACATTGATAGCCACTCCCAAATCTACCAAAAATTATGTATATCTTTATTCCCTATAGAGACAGAAATAACAAGACTTCCAGGATCTCCATATTTGGGAAGTAAAATTTTTCCTGCTAATAAATCAACAAGTTTCCCATCTACTTTGATAGTCTTGGGGTACTGTTTCTTTCTTCCAGGATTTTTCAAACATAATATTTTGATTAATTTGTTCAATTCAGGAATGTCCTTAATTGCTTGTAATAGTGGTATCTCAATATTTAGTTTCCTTAGTTCATGTACCAATTCAAACTCTTTGGCTTCAATAGATTCTTTGAATCTTTCTGGAAATGGAGTCTCAGTAGTGTTGCTATCTGGCTCTTTTTCTTTTCTTCTTATATCCTCTTTTGGAACAACAGTACTAGGGATTTCATTTTCTTCTATCATTTCAGTGATTATAACAGGTGGAATGCTAATGATTTTTCTAGATCTAGTGTGAATATCCTTACAATCCATAGCACGTAAATCAACTAATTTTTCGTTTCTGTTCCATAAACAAGAGTTGTTTGTTTGTTTCTTGGGTTTGCTACTAGTTGTCTGGCATTTGCGTTTGAACTACATTTTTAGTTTGTGAATTTTGTGCAGGGGATCCCATGATGGCATGTTGATTCTGATTTGGATATGTTCTTCCTTGAGCATTATTACCAGTGTTCCATCTAGGTTGTGACCAAGCATAAGGATTTCCTTGACCAGCCCATGGTTGTTGATATCCCTGAGCATACCAAGCTTGATTTTCCCAATCTTGAGGGTTCCATGTTGGTTGAGGTGCCCAAGGTGGTTGTCCCCAATTCTGTGGTACTGTCTGAGCAGCCCATGGCATTGTCCAGGGAGCAGGAACTGATCTTGGCATAAACTACCCTTGGTTAGGTTGTCTCTGAACAAAATTCACTTCTTCTGTTGTGGATGATGTACTGGTTTGTTTAAGCTGATTCTTTATGACTGGAAGTAGAGAGCAAGTATCAATATCATGTTCTTTAGATTCACAGATAAGACACATTTATGTTTTATCCAAAGGACAGTCTCTTAGTGCATGCTTCTTCCTACATCTAGGACAATACATAGCTAATGGTTCAGTTTTGGCATTTGCTTTAGCTTGTAATCCATCCATAGTAGAGGTTAATTGAACTAAAATGTCTGTTTTAAAATTTGCTAATTCATCCATTAGTTTGTTCATATTTGGATTCAGAATTTTCACTGATTTTCCTTTTCTAGATCCACCCTTGTTCGAATAGCTTCTACAAATCTCCTTAATTTTAGTCATTCTTAACTGATCAATGTTTCCACCTCCTATCAAGTTAAGAGCTTCCCTAGATTCTTCATCCAAACCTTTAAGAAAAATGGTTTTACTTAACTCCTCTTGAAGTACAAATCCACATCTTTTGCCCACAAAGAGGAATCTATCTAAATAGTCTTCCATATTTTCATCTTCCTCTTGCTTGATTTTGAAGAATTCTTCTTTCCTATTTCTCCCTCTATAATAATCTTGGTATTTTTCTAGGAAGGCAGTCTCCATTTGTGCCCAAGTTCTAATAGAGTTGGATGTTAATCCCATGAACCACCTCATTTTGCATCCTTCAAAGTGGATGGAAACAACTTGAGTTTTTGATTATCTATTTTATAGTCATAGGTCTGACATAACACCTTAAACTCAAATAGAAATTGGTTAGGGTCTTCAGATGACATCCCTCTAAATGTGGGTAAATGTGCAGGTGAGATATTCTTCATTGATGTTTCATCATCTTCCAATTGGATTGGATAAGTAAAGGTCCTATCAGTTGCTCTTTCAGCTTCAGCTGCCATTTTGAAAATATTTTAAATTTTCCTCCCAATCAATGTGATATGTGATATGCTTTGGGGAGGTGAAAAATCAGGAGTAGGAGGTTGACTACTTAATTGAGAATCAAAACTCGCCCTAAGTGGATCTTGAGTAATAAGCCTTTTTCTAAAATTTCCACTTCCTTCAGGTGACTGATCTAAGAATTCCAAAGGTGGCAATTATGTTTCTTATTTGACAGGGGATGATGGTGCCTCCAATTCTTGATCAATTTCCCTATTTAGACTAGAGGATGTTGTGAATTCTTGTGAAGATGTTTTTGGGAGGAATCTACCCTTTGAGTCTCTTGGTCTACTCATATATTATGTGATATAGTAGGGAAGATCCTTCAACTACTAGATGTATGATTGTTTCTCTTGCTAACACTTAATTAGAAATTTTCTAAATTTGTTCCCTGGAAACGGTGCCAAAAATGATGGGTGTTGTTATTCCCTTCATTTAATCAACTTCTTGTTGATGTCATATCAAACCAGGGGTGTGTCCAAAGCTATATGCAACAAGAGTAATCTTATTGATCTAGTAGTTGACTATAGTTATATTTTTGTATTTTTTGGGGGATCTTTTCAATGTCTTAAGGAATTCTTGGTAAAACCTTATTTAAATCATACTATTGAAAACTTGCTGAAAATAAACACACTAAAAGCTTTGCTGAAAGGAAACACACTTTGCAGAATGGAAATAAACACACTTGCTTCTAAAAGTAAACACACTTGCTTTTGAAATAAACACACTCAATTTAATATGCTTAAAAACAATCAGCAAGAAATATAAGAATCTATATAAACACCTATAGGATTTAGTACACAACAAAGTTTAACTAAAAAATTAAAACAATACAGAATGAATGATCTAAGTTATTGTTTAGAAATATAAATACCAAATAAACAATGTCCTAGTTCTTGGGAGAGTGGGCCCTTACTCCTCCTCGAATCAGATTTAACAACTCAGAATTCTCTCAAATAGAAATGGTTATTTATTAATAAAACATTTGGTATTACAAAACGTACTTTTAGAACCGAGTACTTAGTCTATATTTCTTTCTCTTTCTCATTTCATATCATATTCTATCTTCTATATCTATCTACTACAGGTCTACTTTTATATACATTTACAATCATAGTTGTCTCTACAATTCCATGAAATAGAATCACGCCCGAAATGGATGATGAATCGATTGTGGCGATATGATAGATATAAGATAACTACCTTGGATCTGCGTCGAATCTTCTCATCCTTTCCTGATTGAAAGGGTCATGATGCAAAATCTCTCGGATATGGTTAGAGTAGATAACTTCCATCGGTTCCAGAACTTCAGAGAAGTTCCAGAACCATAGGAAATTGTTAAGGATCAAAATAGTGTGAGTTCGGAGCTATTCCCAGGAGTTCGAAACTTAGTCCAAAATTTTGGAACTAAATATTGGAGTTCTGGAACTAAGTTCTAAAGTTCTCAGAACTAGCTGATGACTATGTGATGGAGTTCGAACTAGCTTGGAAGTTCCAAACTAAACTATGTGTCGGAATAGATGCTACCAAAAACATATTGAATGCCACCTGCTTCATTTCCTCGACTGATTAGACCTAATTTATTACAAAACTAAATTTCAAACACACACTTCGTCAAGAATTTTAGAGCTTTTAACATTAGAATCACAATCAATCAAAAGATAAACAATTACATCTTAACTCATATCAGATCAAAATAAAAGTCACAAAATGCTATTGAACTTAATAAAAAGAAAAGTAAGATGAGATCATATATTGTACATTTATTGGGCATATACTAGCCTCATCAACACCATCATCATCATCCCCCATTTGAGGGGATCTCATCATCAACCTTTATGTCAATCTTCATCTACTCTTTGTCTCTCATCATTTTTTTCTCATGGCTTGTTAGCTATGCAAACACTTTAACAAAAGGGGAAAATGTAGAAACCTAAATTTGGTATCTCTATCCTTTTCTACCCACGTGAGCTATTTCCTAATGGTCCTAATTCATCCCACTTAATTTAATTAAATAACCATTTATCCCTCCATATAGTTAATCTATATTAATAAATATTAATTAATTAATCTTCATTAATTAATTACTTATATCCACTTGCCCTAATGGACTTTGTTTTTATTCTAAATATACATCCTCCCACTTTTCTAGATTTGATTCTATCTATCTTTATTTCTTACACATCCTTAAATAACCCAATCCCACACACAAACTTTAAAGTAGTTTTTTCCATTCATCAAAACCCAAAATCCTGACTCAAATCATTAAAATCCACCCCATTAGGGAACCTTTCCCCTGTGGTCGGTGGTGAATCAGTCCACCCTATTAAACTAAGTTCATCTCTTTCCAAAACAAGATTGAAAACACATAAAGCGCGTCTTCCTTCTTGATTTTCTTCCACCCTACCCTGCGAATCCACCTTCAAACTAGAACATCTCAACAATCCCCTACATCCCTTATAAGCTCGTTTTGATCATCTACATGACTATGAGAGGTTTTAATTTTCTTTTCATCACATCTATATCACTTCTAAATCTTTCTTGTTCAATATAACACCTTGCAAGTTTATCGGTGGTCTTGAATCATTATTAGATCGTTCTTCAAGTTTCTATACTTGCAAGTTGCCTTTTCATTCAAATAATCTCGATCTTGCTTCACTTTACTACGCTTGTTGTTTCCCACTCAAGTCACCATTGAATCATCCCTCTATCACTATGTTTTTAATCTATAGAGCCTTCTCCAACCTCTATCTTGTTTTTTCTCTATTCCAATCTACTAAAGCCATCATTCTACTCCTCTCGTTATCTCAAAATCAGTCTACTTACATCCCAATCACTATTACCCCACCTTGGTCGTCCGTTAAACCTAGTCCTATTAGCTAACTTCCTCTTCAAATCATTGTTTCCATCATTCTATGGTTCTATTTGACTTAGGTTCATTCATGTAGGTTGACTCCAAAGCATACACAAGCCACCGCTACATCCAAATCTTACGGATTAGCATATTTCACTTGTTGTTTCATATCCTCACACCTAGGTTGTCATCGACCTACCTCTGTATAGTCCAAGGTCACCATCAATTTAGACCATATCATTTAATTTTCATCTATTTAGATTAAATTAGTATGTAGATCATATCTCAATTACTTTCACATTCAATAATATCTATGTTTTTGTATACTATCTACTATTTCATCCATTACTTCACTTTTTCTAAACAAATGGGGATTGACATCCGTGAAAGTAAGCTAACACTTCTTGGAGCTGGCTTTATTTGGGCAAACCCCACATATCCTATTTAATCAATCTCATTTTAGTCATTCTTATCTACAAAGCCATCGATTCTGACAAGGATCAACTATTTGGCACCCGTCCATCCACATACAACACGCTTATGAGGTACTATAAACCCTCCATGTTTTGAGTTATGTACTTTCTTTAGTAGTTAACTCATTAAATTGAATTGAATTATAAATTACAACAATAATTTATCTTACTCTCGGTAAAATCAATTTTACTTTGCCTTCTTTAAGCTTCACACACCTTTTCCTCTCCTTCATCATTACACCACTCACTACATTTGACATCATATTAGCAAGACTGCAACAACCTAGTAGATCTCCACTATCTAACCCCCTAAAAAAATTCCAGATTATTATATTTTTCTCATTATTTAATCTCCAAAAACCTAGTTTTGTGTCATGTAAGCTCACCCTTGAGATGCTTGAAAACCTATGTCTTAATGAAGAAAAGTTCCCCACTAAATACTTTCTAGGACTTTTTCCTACTAAATTATTAGCCATTTTTGCCAAATCCTCGCTTTCATTTCCAACTATTGATCAGATTTGAACCCACCAGAAAATCCACTCACCTCCAAAAGGGTCCAGAGAGTAATTAATTAGATCATCATCAACCTCCACATGACTTCCTATCCATTGAAACAATAATGATTTTAGATAAATGTGAAAAAGGGGCCAAAGAAAAAATTATTTGAAATATGTAAAATAGTTCACATGCATCCTTGAAGATAAGTTGTGCTTTCCTCTTTTAGGCTAGTTGATCAAGCACCACCATAACCAAATATTGATGTTAAGATCCCCTCAAGGTAATTTGTCAAAACAATTAGTGAGAAAGGAACAATAGTGAAAAGTGAGCCCTCTACTTGTACTATTTATGTGCCCTCCTCTCGATAAGGGTTTATAAATCATGCATAACCTCCTTTTTATATGTTTTTCCAAAGTGTAATTTTATCTCTTCTATTGCTATAAAACTACTCGATTCCGGTTTTAAAATATATAAACAAAGTGTGGACCGGTAACATAATGGAGATGTGGAGTGTATAAAATCTACACATAATTCATTCACTTCCTAGCATTGGGCTGAAATATTTACTTTATTAGAGATTACAATAGATGTTGAAATTTCCTCTTACAAATTTTGATTGAGGAAAGACAAGAAACTTCCTCACTCTCCAAAGATCAAAGTCATGGAAGAAAATCGAGAGCCAACAACTTCACTTGTTAACATGTAAAGAAACGATGGGAGTACATAATGATAATATTTGTCGCAAATTTGGTTTGACATTTTTCAAACAATTCCCATGTCATGTATCCTCTATATGGTCTCTTTCTAATGACAATAAATTTGCATATGATTTTAGCCCTTTTGTTGTGCTCTCAGCAGTAGGACTGATTAAAGAATTTTTCCTCACTATTCACTTCACCCCAAACACCAAAACGGATCTAGTTAAAACTCTATTACCATTTCATGCTTGTAACCTTGTGAGAATTTCATCAAACATTTTTCATGCAACCTACTTTTGAGGATTTCCATCAAACTTTTGAGTACAATTCGTCCTCCATGTGAGGTGCCCTCATAGAAATGTTTGTCCATTCTATGTCTTGTTGGTTGTTGGTATGGTGTCCTAATAGTGTTTTCATTGATGTAAAACCCCATTAATGAAAAATTGAATTTTATATGATGATTTCATGATGTTTTTATGGTGCTTAATATACTAGAACAAATGTATCATCTATTATAGTGGGATTCGATGATGTGTGCTTGCTTCAACAATCCTATATAGGTGCCTAAGAGGATTTTCTTAGAAGTGTGAGATTATTGGATAATTTGGAATCATGTTGAAATGATGAATATAATTTTTTTAGGGTGCTTGAGCACTCACAACAATGGTATAGTGCAGTACACATATGGATCATTGTGTTACGAGTGTGCTCATTGGGAGCATGTATGATAACTTGAGGTGTGACAGTGTGGTTTGGAGATATTTGAGCACATGGAAGCATGAACTCAGGTGTATCATGGCATGTGAGGTATGTTTTGGTCATTTTCAGAGGTTTCTTGATGATTTATTGCATTATTTCAATTGACCCTAGCTTCTATAGTGAGAATCCATAAGGTGTAGTTATGCAAATGAGATAGGCTAGAGAAATTGAGGTATTGTATTGACATTATGATGATTGATATGTTATAGGGATGATTCATGATGATCTCAGAAAAATTTCAAGTGCCCATGATGTGTATTTTTCTAGTGATGATTGATTTTGTGAGACATGGTGAAAATCAAGTCAAATTCCATTTCAATTTGAACTTCGATGCTCATTGTGAATAATGTAATTTTCATGTAACCTTTTGCCTTTAATGGATAATTATATGGTGATTATATAAGTTTTAAAATTTTAATTATGTCAATTATTCATCACGTTTTTATGAACGGATGTTAAGAAGGCAAAGAGGTCTAAAACCCTAGTTAAAACCTAGTTAGGAGCAAATGATGTGAAAGTGAAGTATGGTGACCCAATTTTATTGCTAGTGAAAAAATTATGATTGGATGTTGTAGAGGACTCCTCATTATTTCCATAAATGTATGGTTGAGGTCATGATGATATGTGGGCCCCACCTAAAATAGCAGTTTATGGAGAAGAAGGTTTTAGGACAAGATGGTCCAAAGGAGTAGCATGCAAACTTGATGGTGTAAGATTATTAAGAATTTTTATTAATATCCATGGAGGTTTAAGGACATGTTCATATAGTTTCATGATTTTTGAGGTCCAAAAAGGTTGGTCAAGTTAAAGGGCGCTTTTGGGATCTCAAATAAGCAGAATCCAAAAAAATGATCATAACTTAAGCTACAGTGGAGTTTTGAGATGATTCAAGTTGTGTTGGAAATTATATTCATAAATATTTCCTGTGATTTATATATTTCCTCATGATGAGGTAATTTGACATGAAATATAGGGCATTCTTTAAGCATAAATGTTTTTGGCGATTCAAGATGGATGTGTTCTAGTGAATTTTGTGTTATTTGAAGCATGATATGGATTGGATAATGCTTATTATCACCTGTAATGTGACTAGGGATGAATTTTTAATCCAATGAATCCATTTTTAGGTCTTGAATGTATGTATAAATTATGTTATGAGCTAATCATTAGAAACATCCTTTTTGGCGGAGTTGATTTGATGAAGGTAAAAGTGGATTTGTTTTGAATTGAAGGATTTTTCATGACTTATAACTTGCTTATAAGTGTTATTCAGGTTCTACCATTTCCATTTATTTGTCACATTTCATGGTTTTGAGAAGTTGAAGTGATTTAGTTTCATTATGAAGTTTCGGTATCAAGGGTGTAGGAAACAATTGTTTTGAGAATTGTAAAGGAAATTGGGCCCATTAAACGAAATAATTTGATTGATTGATATTAATTGCAACAATTTATTATGTTTAAATGTTAATTTAAATATGTATTTTGATTTATGGGTCATGACTAATGATGGTTTTTAAGTAAGGCATTTTATCTTTGTTCCCATAGGGTTTTGAGTCATTTTGCACAGAAATGATGGTTTATGCTAGCCCAACATACTTGGGTCACTTTGTGGCTGTTATGATTTTAATTTATAATGTTTCCATGATGTATGGGTCAATCCAAAGGAGGTAAAATGTTTGATTTTGAATTTGGGCCTTGGAGAGACTATAAAAGTGAAGTTATGGGCATATTGTTTCTAGCTTTTTGAAAACACCTTTTATCTTCTTTTGAATAACCCTTTTTCTGCAAAGAAAAACAATTTGTACCTAGCCAAAAACACCTATAATCTCATTCTAGGAAATCTTTTGGTTGATTTTTCATGAGGAGAATTTGAGCAAGTGCAAATTTGGTGTTATTTCCTTGAGAGCAGTTAGAAGGAGGAAAATTTGAGTGCTTGAGTTTAGATGCTATATTCATAGCATTTTGATGTTATTTACATGTTTTTAAGGAGTTTTCATATATGATCTTGAAGTTTGAATACTTTCTTAAATATTTATATTTCATATGTATTCATGAGACATTGATTGTCTTGAGAGCACTTTATTGTATCTTGTGGATCATTGTTGAAGACACTAATCTTTGTGATCTGATTTGAGCATCTATATAAGTGTGTGGATATTATTTTACTATCAATATATGTTTCTTTGAGATCATATTATGTTCTTTTCATTGATTTTACTTCATTGAAAAGGTTGTATGCTTTGATGTGTTGTATATGAGCATGTGTGGTTAGGGTTTGAAGCACAAGTGTGGAAAAGGTTTTATTAGGGAATGATTCACCCCCTCTAGTCCTTGTCACCTCCAACACTGGTTTCTCCTCTCAAATGGTCAACCTTATGAAAATATTCATGTATGTTATCTACCATTAATGATAGCTTTGTTTTGCCCTCCATTTCATCCCATATCAGTGTGAGCTAGCCCCTTACCCGTGCATTCTGAACTCTCATCTAATATATGAGCATGTTTTGCTCAATCACGTGAACACTTTTTTTTTTAAAATATGGTAGTGTCGATTTTTTAAAAAATTATCTACATAGTAGTGTGTTATTTCCCTCTGGCATCCTCCCCTTATGTCATTCATAATGGTCCCGATGGTGATCCCTTTACCAACTTGTATGACGGTATTACTTAATACAATGGTCGAAGAATTCATCCTTCCCTCTTTTTGAAAAAGATGTTTTTACCTTTCTACTCAAATTAATGCAAGGATTAGATAAATGGATAGACCACGAGTTTAACGTTACTCGTATAAATGGATGTTGGGGCTAGTGTTTGATTGAAGTTACTCAAGTCCGGATAAGTGAATCCTTAAAAGGGACTTCCTAGAAAGGATTATATAAATCATAGCTCAAAGGCTTTTAATCCAAAGGGACTTAAGTAGACTTTTAGAAAAAGATTGAAAAAGTAATGATATGGATGGAGATAAAATATATACAATCAACGTAGATATGTAGATAAAATGAGAAGCTCTAGAACTCTGGATGAATGGGAAGTCCTGAGCAACTTTAAAAGTGGCCCAAGCGAGGGTAGATGCAATCTGGACACATTCAAAGTAGTCATACTATAAATCCTCGGTCTCTTGTTCGATCTCATGAAGGAATTAAAATTGATCCTCAATGTCATCTGATTAGTATCAAAAATGGATGATTGCACACAAAGTGTGAATTCTCATGTAAGATGTTGTATTGTTCCTAGAAAAAGGGGTGTTGGACTATTAGAAGGCTATAAATGTTGGTAATTGGATGTGAGTGACTAGGTACTACCATCTAATAGAGAGCCATGCTTGGAAACAACAATGTTAAATGTAGAGGATTTGATAGAGTTGACAAAAATCTAATAAAATTGATAAATTACAAATAAGATTTTGACAAGAATTAGGATTAGGCCAATCTTGGCGATTAGGGGTAATCATTGCAATTTCAAAGAATTTTAACAATTTAATAAAAATGAGTGCTTGATGATACAAAGTGATGTTTTAGACTGAATTAAAGGCTAAATGATTGAAAGAAGATAAGAAAGATGTAAGGAGTACCTTAAGATTGTTGTGAAGCTAAAAGATGCCTCAAACCTTACTTGGAGAAGATCTGAATTGATCGATGATGTTGTGATGTTGTCTTACAACTTGAGTGGTGAAAAATGGTCTCCAGAGAGCTGGAAAAAGGCTTGATGATAATATTTGATGATGTTTGATGATATCTTGATGTGATGGTGTTGAATAACGGGATGTAGGATGCTAGTGCTTGAGATAGAAAGCTGGGGCCAAAGATTCAAAATTGAAGATCCTGGAAGAAGTTCTAAAAACTGATATTTATAATCGATGATGATTCAACAAAATCACCAGTGATCCGGGTTTTTCAGGATTTTGAGTGGTAAAGTGGTTAAAACCACTTCTAAACAAATGAGGTTGTTTGGTTTTTGGAGTTTGGGTAAATGTTGAAGGGATGTTGTTATTCGAGGTGAAGAGGTTAAATGGTTATGAAATGGTTTGTTTTTTTTTTTTTTTTTTTTTGGTTTTAAGTGGTTTTAGGTGGTTAAGTGTAGATTTAAGGATAGATTTTATAGTTGTGGATAATATTTATGCTAGGTAAATATGATGGAGGATTTTAGACTTAGGATAGGGAATATATGAATGAAATGATGATTTTGATTAATGTAATAATGAAGATAATGTAAGTGATGAAGGATAATGATGAGTGTAAATTTTGAGTGTCTACATTTGCCCTTTTTGTCGAGTAGTTTGGTGTAGGAAAGTGCTAGAAAAAATGATGATAGATTGATTTGTATGGGTGATCCCCCTCAAAATGGGGTGAACTGCATGCAGTGTAAGGAACACCAGTTTGATAGGTTGGTTAGATAAGTTTGACATGTGTTTCATTTTTAAAAAGTTTCCCCAGGCCGGGTATCGAAATGAGGAATGCTACCATGGAATCAAGTGATAGGGGAACCAAAGGGTCCATTACCTATGGACATATGATCCATAAAGGTAGGTTGTAAGGATGGGGAAGTCAAGTGATGGGGGCCAAAGGGCACGCATCCCATAGATGTATGACATATCCCAGATGATTTGTTTGTTTGATATTTAATATTTTGAGGATTGGGGTCCTTTTAAATGAGATAATGTGTTGAAAAATGGGATAAATTGATGTTGATTTTGACAAATATAGATGAATGTGAAAATAGGGGGGAATCACTAGTGATTTGGGAAATCACGGGTGATTGTTATGAATCACCGATGATTCAAGGAATCATCTGGTGATTGTAAAAGGTTTTTTGGGGGCTATAAAATCCAAGGGAGGTGATGAATAGTGCATTATTGTGACCATTTTGTGATTTGGGAGAGAATTGAGCTAAAAAAATGGTGATTAAGAGGGTGATTGAGCGAGAAAAAAGTGATGGCATCTTTGAGAAGACACATGAGGCCCACACAGCAGAGAGTGAGTCCTCAATTTTTTTTTTTGATGAATTTTGCTAGTTTTTATTTTTTCATTTTTTTGTCATACGGAGGTCCTGTTTTGGAATCACGAGAATCATTGGTGATTCACAATGATCATCATCGTGATTTTGAATCATTTGAATTCAAGTGAATCATTGGTGATTGGTCTTATTTTAGCTATAACAATTTTTTTTTTTGTTGATGAAGTATGTTTTAGATAGAATTTTTGAATATTTTTTATAGTGAAGTGGATTCTAATGTTGGTTTTTTTGTGCAGTGGATGTGAAGTTGACCCTCGAGATAGGATACCATTATTTTAGAGGAGGAGGTGTGGGAAGACATGATGATGATGATTGGGCCCATGTAGAGGTAGTGGGATTTGTGGGGATGAGGGATTACAGGTGGATCATAGATGTCGGGGGTTTTTGTTGGCATTGATGGAGAGGTGGAATCCCACCACCTGTACTTTTTGGTTACCGACAGGAGAGATTACTATTACAATGGAGGATATTCATAGATCATGATATTTCCAGTGTGGAGAGGGGTATTTATACTATTGATGAGTCCGAGAGAGAGGTGTTATGAGGAGGTTGTATGGGGATGAGGTAGATGATGTGAAGTACTCTTCGAGATTTTTTTATTATCATTCTTTATTTTTTTTTCCATCAAGAGATGGGTGCACACATGGATGATGATGATGATGATGGCTATTTCATGTTTTTCCTCTCCTATTCTTGGGAGGTAGGTTTTGTGGATGATGATAGGAGTAGTGGCCGAGATGATGGAGCATCGAGACTATTTTTGAGTGGGCACCGACACTACTAGCATAGATATATATAGAGATTTGGGGCTTGGAAATCCACAAGAGGTTTGGTATTGATGTGGCATTTTTGTTACATTATTGGGCATACAAGCATATAGCCATTGCTCATCCACAGGGTTTTCCATGGGGTGGTTTCATGGATATGCATGTTGGTTTTATGAGATGGAGAGAGGATAAGTTTCAGATGCGAAGAGGATGAAGAAGGTGAGTACTATAGATATATTTTGACAAGATTGCAGGTGGGTGATGTGATATGGAGGCCTTATGTGGAGTTTCTGAGTGGCCTAGATATGAGGATGAGCTTGTTGGACACAACAAGACTTATGGGTATAGGCTAGAAATGGGGGAGGGAGTATGAGATGGTTAGATTTATCCATGTCAGATGGAAATTTGGTTTGATACAGATGTACCTGAGGATCCAGTACCTTATAGATAAGAGGAGGGAGATACAAGAGACTCCCAAGGTAGTTGTAGGTCATTTGTTTGTGATAGTAGAGGAGCAGGGGGCTATGGGTATAGATGAGGATGGGGACTTAGTTCCTATTGATGATGTCGGGGTGACTGTTGACTACACCTAAGTGGTGGATGAGAGCATATGTTGAGTTTGAGAGGACATAGATTGATTCAGAGGGGGAGGAGGGTGCGTGCTCGGGTAGAGGGAGCACAAGAGGTGGTGAATGTTAGTGATGATGAGGATGATGAGGAGGATGAGGGGGGGATTGGGAGTTAGTAGTGACACACATTGATGGCCAAGAAGGCCACAATGGAGGCTGAGAGGGATAGTCTGAGGAGAGAGAGAGAGAGATGATTTGGTTGGGGTGAGGGATACATTGATTGGAGAGAGAGATAGTGTCATAGCTGAGCAAGATGGACTCAGAGAGCACAGTTAGGCACAGTAGTAGTAGTAGATCGAGATTGGTATCATCAATAGTGGGATACTTTGAAGAAGGCCTTAGGCATCACGTGGGTCTTCTATATCAGTGTAAATTTTACAGCTCATGCATAGCTATTAGTCGATGGGGGCACCGGTATGATTAGTGCTACTCACTATCAGTCCTTACATGAAGAGTTGTATATTATGAGGATATGGTTATACATAACTTTCCTAATGTTGTATTATATATAGATCATCTAGCGCAGTGAGGGGTAAGTGCCCAGTGCGAGTGTGTAGGGGAGTGTAGGCCAGCCACCTCAAGGGGGCCGATGGAGGAGCCGGTGGTGGTGGGGGTGTTCAGGGGGTGGTGGAGGTGATGGGAGTGTTATCCATGTCAGTGAGTTCCTAGAGATGTCTAGTTTACTGGAGAGTGATTATGTGTATTTGGATTATGGATTTTGATATGTATATGATCTCTTTGTGAAGCCTTTGATATATGTGATGTACGAGACTCTTTGATGATGTATTTTGGATTTTGATTATATATATGTATGTGTGTGATGATATGGTTGTGATTTGATTATTTTTTGTTGTATTTGTTATGTATATGTGATGATATATGTGTTTTGATACATGTGTTTTAATGTTTTCTTTAATTGATGTGTCTATGATTTTTTAAATATGGAAAATGTGAATTTATGATTTAAATGTTAAATGTGATTTGGATGATGATGTGATGATGACTTAATATGTGATCAAAATGTTAATCAAAATGTGTTCTATCTTTTTGAAGTAGGAGTAAAAATGGAATGATTGCTTTTTTGGATTTGATACATACATGATGGGTATAAAATGTGAAAGCACTTGCACTTTTAGCCTTTAATAATGTTAACACAAGACTATCAATGGGTAGTGATATATTAGACCTTAATTATAGAGATGAAGTGATTAGATGTACCTTCCTAGGACATGAAAGGGGTTTTTATGTATAGGTCATGTGGGAAAGAGGGTTCTCCTTTTAATAGTTTCATAGAGAAATGCCCTATCTTTACATATTTTTTTATTTTTGATGCAAACTGATCGATGCGGGAAGTTTTCTTTGATGGGAAAGTTGATCGATGCGGGAAGCTTTCCTAGGATGCTTTTGATATTTTGACTTTTTGAAGGTTGATCGATGTGGGAAGCCTTTTTATACATAAGTATCCATCCTTCGAGGGAGTGGTCTACAATTTTGACTTTTTATTTATACAGATAGTCATCCTTCGAGGGATCGGTCTATGATTTTGACTGGTAGTTGTCCTTCTAGGGATCAGTCTACTTTTATTTTTAATTTTGATATATTTTGATTTTTTGAATAGTTTTTCCTTCGAGGGATCAGTCTATTATTTTTTATTTTTATAAAGAGCATCCATAGATATTTTTGACTTTTATTTTGAGTTGAGGGAAAACCTTACTAGATTGTTTCAAGGAGGGGAAAATATGTGTACATGACCTACACATATGTGCCCCGTGACATGTTTTTAGTTGGTACAAGGTTAGATGGATGTAATGATTATGGGGTTCCTACTAAGGAGGAACTTTTCCATGTGAAATATGTGATGAATAAAGCCATGGTGCTCATCTTTAAGGTTTATGAGGATAGTGACGGAAAACCACATGCTTTCAATCATTACAATGAGAAGATGATTGGTT
Source organism: Taxus wallichiana var. yunnanensis (assembly GCA_018340775.1). Taxonomy (NCBI): domain Eukaryota; kingdom Viridiplantae; phylum Streptophyta; class Pinopsida; order Cupressales; family Taxaceae; genus Taxus; species Taxus wallichiana. The sequence goes on along the minus strand of CM031242.1, from coordinate 708,448,998 downwards.
AATGGTGGATAAGGTCTTAGATATAACTATTATCATGATGATCAAAAAATTTAATAGTAGAAAGGCCATAAGTGCAAGGCATTCAAAGGTTCCTTTTTAGGTTCACCATCAAGGGAGGCTAAGATAAGCTCCCGACCCATACTTGTGAGTAATGACGTATGGACCAATCCAATTAGGGGAAAACTTTCCACATTTACTCCATTCTAAAGTAGTGACATTTTGATTTTCCTTGAGAAACGAGATCACCAATTTTGAAGTCATGTTCTTTTACATGTTTATTATAGGCACATTTGACATGTTCTTGATAGACTTGATGATGTTCAAGGGCCATTAAACATTTTTCATCTAATAATTCTAGTTGTGCAAGATGGTCTTGTCGATATTCTTCATCGGGATAAAGTCTTTGAGTGATACATGGAGTGATGGGATTTGAACTTCAAGGGGTAGAACTACCTTAGAGCCATAGACTAATGAAAAAGGTGTAGCACCAGTAGGGGTATGGATGCTAGTTCGATAAGCCCAAAGAGAAAATGGGATTTGGAGATGCCAATTCTGCCTACGTCATCTACTATTTTTTCATGAGAATTTTAGTAAGTGTTTTGTTAGAGGCTTCATCCTATCCATTTTCTTGGGGATAGTATGGTGATGAAAATTTGAGTTTAATGTTGAAAGGCATCACAGTTTCTTAACATCCTTATTTTTGAAGGATTTTCCATTATCTATAACAAGTTTATGAGGGATGCCAAAAATGGCATATGATGTATTGATAAATGAAATTGATGATTTGATTTTCTTTAGTTGAAGTTAAGGGAATAACCCTCAACCCATTTTGTAAAATATTCAATGGTTGTGATAATTGAATGGTGTTGTTGTGATGATTTAGGATTAACAATGCCAATGAGGTCTAACCCCATTGCGAGAAAGGCCATAAATCATGAGAGTAGGTTACAAATCCTGACTAGGGACATGGATAAGATTTGAGTGTTGTTGACATTTGATGCACTTCTTGACATATGCACAACAATCTTGATTGATAGTAGGCCAATAGTAACCAGTCATAAGACACATTTAGTGACGATGCGTTACCACCATTGAAATGTCCACCACATATACCATCATGGACCTCTTGGATTGCTTTGATAGATTCGTGAGACTTAAGACATCTTAATAAGAGGCCATCAAATCCACGTTTATATAAGATACCACCTATGATGACATAACAGAGGCACATGTTGAAGAAATGATCTTTTAGCATTTCATGATAAATCGAGAGGGATTTTAGATTCAGAAAGATAGTCAAATATTTGAGAATACCATAGATCAGTTGGATGATTTTCAATAGTGTCGATAGGGGAGTTCATTTTGATGTGAGGGGTGATCTAATCTTTGAATGACTATGGATAGTTTGGGATTGTCTATTTGATTCTTCAGTTTGTAAGGGGATGAGGGCTCCTAAAGAAGCCATTGTATCTGTACAAATTTTTGGAAGATCATGGAATTGTTTGGATAGTGTAATGATCAAAGGCTCCAAGGAGAAATCAACATTGGCTTTATATTTTATAATATTTCATTTTTACATTGATACTCTCCTTTGACTTGATTGATAACAAGTTGTGAGTCTCTGTAGATTTCTAAGATATGAACACCCAATAGGATAGTGGTTGTAAGACCCATAATTAAAGCTTTGTATTCTACCATGTTATTAGTACATTCAAAGTTAAGTTTAAATGATAGTGGAATAGGAATCCCCCAGGGAGGTATGATAATGACACCGACCTCCCCTCCCCTTGTTGGCATTTAGATCCATCAAAGAAGAGGTCATTTTGATAGGAATGAATTCATGTTCATCGATAGTGTTGATAGATTCATCAGGAAATTGTTCATGAGGAAGATGAGTGTCAGGAAGGGGTGCTTCAGCAAGCTATGTCGTATATGGCTTGGTTTGGCTTTAATAGAATTTTGTGATATGAATTCAAGGTCAAACTTAGTCATAAGCATAAGCCACCAAGTTATGCATTCACTATGGTATGGTTTAGAATGCATGGTTTTGAGTGGGTTAAAGCTAGTGACAACGTATGTTTTTGATTGAGAAGATAGTGTCATAGTTTAGAGGTTGCAAAGTATAAAGCACAACATAATTTTTCAGCTTTGGTATAACGGGTTTCATATTCATGGAGTGTGCAACTTATGTAATAGATGGCTTGTTCATGACCTTGCTCATCTCGATGAGTGAGCATAGCTCCTAAAACATGATCTATGGAAGATATGTAGAGATAGAAGGGGTTCCCCCTCAAGGAGGTGTGAGTACAAGTGGTGATAAAAGATAGTGTTTGAGCTCATCAAATCCTTTTGAAAATTGAGATCCCATCTGAAAGTCAACATCTTTATGAAGAAGGTGATGGAATGGTTGAAAATGATTTGAGAGTTGAGATATGAAATGTCGATAGACTACAATTTACCTTGAAGGCTACACAATTGTTTGAGATTTGATGGAGGAGGAATTTCAATGATTTATTTAATTTTGGTTGGATCTACTTCAATACCTTAGATAGACATGATGAACCTAAGATTTTTCCAATGAGGACACTAAAAACACACTTAGTGGGGTTAAGGTGAAGGAAATATTGAATAAGATGGATGAATATTGATTCAAGGACAACGAGATGATTTTTGTTGTTTATATTTTCCTAAGAGATCATCAACGTAATCTTCTACTATTTTGTGGATAAGATCATGGAAGATATATGTCATAGTGTGTTGATAAGTGGCTCCATATTTTTAAGTCCGAAAGGCATAACACGGTAGCAAAGGTCCCCAAGGGGTAATGAAGGATGTCTTATGTTGATCATCGGTGGCGATGAGGATTTGATTATAACTAGAAAATCCATCCATAAGGGAGAGCATTTCATGGCCGTGTTAGTCGACTAGTTGATCGATATTTGGGAGAGGGAAATCATCTTTAGGGTAGGTAAGATTGAGATCCCAAAAATCATCAATGCAAATGCATAACTTTCCTGAGGATTTGGTTATGGGTACGATATTGAGACCCATTGTGGATAGTCAATGGGTATGATGAAATTAGTAGAAAAAAGATGTTGTAAATCTTCTTTGATAAGGAGAGCCACGTGGGGATGCATCCTACAAAGCTTTTGTTTGACAGGGTTTGGCATTAGGATAGGTGACGATATTATGTATGATGATATTTGGGGTCGATACCTGAAAATATCACTATATGACCAGGTGAAAGCTTGGATATATTTTGATAATAAATTAGTGAAATCATTTTAATTCTTGTGGATCTAATGATTGACCGACCTTAACTATATGAGGTTCTTGAGGGGTTCCTAAGTTTACGTCGATGGTGGATTCATTAAGGAGGGTTGATGTATCATGGTGGTGAGGCTTTTTTAAGGAAATGGTCATCTAATCCCATATGGGAGAGGATGTCTTGATCATCATGTGGCATTGAGGGTGTTGATGGTGGGAAAATCTTCTTCAATCATTTATGGCCAAATGAGAGGAAGTTTCTTGGTGACATGGTTGGATTGATAAGTTAATGGACCTAAGGAAATAGTATTTACTAAAAAAAAAAAAAAGTTAGGTGGGATGGAGATGGTGTCATCTGTGTCCATATCATCGTCATGTTTTGTGGATGGATATGGCTCTAATTCAATGATACGTACGGATGTGGTTTGAGAAGATGATTCGACAGAGGGCCTTTCATATCCTATCCCATAATTTTCATGTGGTTTAAGAGAATGTTGGAAAATCAAATCATGTATTCCTTATTCGTAGCATCCAAATCCAAACCTTCCACGCATGAGCATGATGGAGGTACATTTGAATGAAGACGGTATTATATAAAGAGTCAAAATCAATATTTAAAGGGCATGGCGTGGTGTTGATGATTGTATTGTGAAGAGGGATGGTGATCCCCCATAGAAGGTTGGTTTTTAGATAGGAAAGTTTAGTATGAGATAATGTCTCCAATGTCAGGCTTGTACAATGGTTGTTTTTCTAGTCTTCCATATATCTTAGGTGTGGGAAGTGAGTTAAGCATGAGGAAACGATACTCCCCCAAAAATATGTTTCATAACGTCATGAGGGATGAGTCATCAAGTAGTTTGGATGATGAAATGGATGTACAATTGGTGGATTATTCATCGAAGGAGTTTTGATTTTGGTATAAGAACATCATTTGATGGTATGTCATATTACAATCAAAAAAGGATTAGGATCTGTAGGGACCATGAATGTCTTACCTTCGTATTCATATTTAAGACATCGGTGAAGCATCGAAGGGACACAACGCATGGTACATATCCAAGGTCTTCCTAATAACATGTTATACTAGAACTCTCCTCTATGATATAGAAGAGTTCAGGAAGGGTTTTGATGCCAACTTTAAGAGGTAGAATAATAGTACCTAACGTGGGTGCAATTGTATCATTGAAATCTCAAAGGAGGACAGGTGTTGAATGATGACGTATTCAATAATCGAGTTGGTTAAAGGCGATGGATGAGATGATGTTGATTATGGTGCCCCCATCAATCATGACCATTTTGACGAGGACATCATTGATTTTGGTAATGAAGAGAGGTAAGTCATGATCCTCAAGCCAAAGTGATGGTATTTCAATAGAGTCAAAGGAAATAGTTGAGGATGTTTTGAGAGCACCTACAAAATTTTATGAAAGAGTGGGGATCATCTACGGGTACTGATATAGACTGGAGGGCTTTGATCATTGCTTGTTTATGTGAGGGTGATGTTTGAACCAACTCATAAAGTGACATTTTAATAAGAGCCTTGTGTAATTTTTAATGATTACGACTTATTGTACCGTATTAAAGGAAAAAGTGTAGCGAGAATGGAGATTTTAGTCTTTGATTATGATGTTTGGTTGGAGATTTCAGGGGCTAGAGGTATGGAAACCTTAGGTTTATCTTTGGATGAGGAAGAGGTGAGCTCTGGAGGTGGTGGGATAACGACGAATGTTTTTGGTTTATTTTGTTTTGAAGGATTGGATTCATGGGTACAATTTCGGTAGTAATGTGACAATGTCAATCGATGGGGAAGGAGCTTACTCAAGGATTCTTCGATAGTAGGGGTTGATGATGTTGTAGGTGATGGGTGAGGTTTCTTTGATATATGTGATTTTGAGGGGGAGAGGCTTTTTCTTCAAGATTTTAATGGCTGCATGGAAGGCTTTACATTCTTCTCCATAGTGTCTAGGTGTCTATAAGTAGTCACATAAAGCTTCAAAATTATACCAGGAAGGCTTCCAACCCCAATTTTGGATGGTTTAAGGGGAGGTAACACTATGAGTGATTGTTGAAGCAATTTTTCTAAAATAGTTGCATAATGTCCTTTTGATGCGAGAGGTTGAGGGCAAAATGTTTATTTTGATTTAGTGGTCATAGGAGGTGTTGTTTTTGGTGTGGGTTCTTTAATTATTTGAAGTTTTTTTATTACGTGACAAATGGTACAGATGAAGGATGATGCCTAGATAGAGGGTTGATATTTGTTTCTTTCTATAAGAGTGGTTGAATGGTTTATAATGGTGACCTTTTTAGATGGGGGAAGGAAACTTCAAGGTCACGTGAACGATACTTGAGATGTGAAGTCATCATATGAACTTTTCACGATTTGGATGACCGGTTGTTTTTGAGGATGTTTGCGAAGGATCCTTAGAAGAGTTGGGTGAAGAGGATATAGCTACGGATGTAGAAGGTTCTGTTATCTAATTTCCTCCACCACCTCACTGAAATTAGATAATAAGTAGATTCCTGTTAGGATTAATCAAAATGGTTCTGATAATCTCATACTAATGCGAGCGGATCCAAGCCTTTGGAAATACTAGGAAAGACTTAGCAAAATCATGGTGAAAGAACGAAGGAAGTCGACTTAAAAAGTCAAACCAGCTGGGGACAAGTCAAAAGAAGAAAGGAGCTTTGGAAGGCGCCATGTGTCACCAAAGCGTAATTCCAAAGAGAGAGAGGAAAGAGTGAAACTCCAAACTCCCACGGGACTTCCACGTGGATTTAGTGGTGAGGGGCCCACCAAAGAAAGGGTATTCGTGTTAATATACAGTGAGTCCCATTACAAACTCAAGAAAGGATAGAAGGGAGTTGCGGAAGGTGCCACGTGTCAGCTCGATGCACTTTCAAAAGGTGCAAGAAATTTGGAGACCCTCGAAATATGCTTGGCTTCCACGTGGAGCTTAAGCACAGATAGACTTTAAACCCAACTCCCGACCCCGAAGTTCAAACGAGCATAACTTTTGACCCAAAACTCCGATTTTCACAAAATTGGACTTTTTCATAAAAAGCTCTCAACATCCTCTATGTCACGTAAATTGGATTTTTTTTTTAGAAAGGATAGGTGGGTGAAAATAAAAGAAACATATCCATCTTCAATAAAATAAATACTCGAATCTGTGAAATACAAGAAAATCCTGGCAAACCCAAAATAGTTGCTTCGCACTCAAAAACCATAACTTTTGCAATTCTCAAAGAAAATCACATGAAATTGGTACCATTGGAATTGTGACTCCAAGCCCGATGCATAGAGATCAAGAAATACGAATTTAATGAAAATTTAAGAGTTTATTTCTTAGAAAATGAGCCCAGGTCAAAGAAGAAGTTGGGAAGTGGTTGGGAATACAATTAATGAGCATGGCTTTCTCTAGCTACACTTCATGGGGCAGTGTGAGGGGGATTTTAAAAATATATTTTCCATCATTTCACCTCATTCATTACATCTTATAGGTGGTTGAAAAAGCAATTTTGGTATTGGACTCTTCTCTCTTCCTCATTCTATATATTGTAATATGGGTCTCATCTTCATATATACTTAAGGAGTTAGTCATTTTTCTTCTCTGTCTCAGTTCTTTTCTATAAAAAAAGGGCGGATCTCTAGCCTTCTTTCTGGGTTTTGTAATAGAATTCTTTCCTCTTTTCTATTGTAATATTGTGCACAATTTTTGGAGTAACATAATATGCCCTGTGGTGCATTTTGTCCATCCTTTGCATATCTTTGTTGTCTCTGATCACCTTTATTTTCACATAGAAACTATGCACATCTGTAATTTTATTACTATCTTAGAAGTTGTGCTTAAGTAGTTTGAAGCAGTGTTCTGTGTGATCTTCTCTGGCCTGTGGTGCATTTTGTCCACCCTTTTCATTGCTCACCTTTTCCCCATTTCTGTAGTTGGATTCTTGATTAACTCTTTCTTTTTGGTGCATCGCTTATGTTAGTTTGTGATATGTTTTACTTTTTGACCCTCATCTCATACCATAGAGAAGATCCAGCTTCTTTAAAATTTAGAGGTTACCTTAGGGCACATGTCCCACTAACCTAAGGTTTCCTATGACTCTGATGGTCCATCTCTGCAAGGATAATCATCAACAGGTTCATTTTGGGCAAGATTGTGGGGATGTCTCTTTTTGTTTGTCATATGTTGATTCGGAGATGTTATTTGAAGGTGTAGGTGTGGATTCATTGATCGGTTATGGAAATGTCTTATTAATGGTGTTTATGGTATGGTTGGCTTGTACATTGTTTGCTTGGGGTTCACTAATCGATGGGGGATGATTCGGAAATGGTTTTTGAAGACGTAAATTTTGTAAAGTTTTAAAGTATTCAATGAAGAAGCCCCATGTTCTAATTCGAGGAGCATTAGGATTTTCTAAATGTACCTCTCCTTTGTTAATTAGATCTTGGAGGACATTATGGAATGAATGACACCTCTCGATGTCGTGACCTTTGACCCTATAGTATTTGCAATATTCATTATCTTTGTACCAAGAGGGTTTGGAAACAGAAGGGTTAATAAGATGGATGGGTGGAAGATAGATCATATTAGCGGTGAGGAGTTTATCAAAGACCTCACTATAGGTATCTCAATCAGGTATAGTTACGTTGAGTGCGGGGGCATTCGGTGGTCAAACATTCTTTCGGAGCATATTTGATTAATATGGCATTGGTTGTAGATTTGGGTTTGTCTTGACTAAAATATGGTTTGATGGAAAATCAGATTTTGGTTTCTCTAGTCTAAGTTTGACCGCCTTCCTCAAGAGCATGAAGTTCAAGTTTATGGGCCATAAAAAGGCTTCATCAAACATTTGAAATGATTGGATTTGGAGTGTGGAAGAAATATGTTTTGCACATGAACTAGAAAATAATTCGATTAGTTCTTTCATGGTAGAGAATGATAATTGATTGATTATACCCCTCCAACGGCTAAAAAGTTCAGAAATGGATTCATCTTCAAAATTTTTAATGGCATATAGGTCTATAATGGTGATTTTTCAGTGATATTTATCGAGAAATGTTTGAGGGATAGTTGGGTGAGTTGTGTGAATGAAAAGAGGGAATATTGTGGAATGTTATTGTACTAATACCTAAAGTAGGTCATGTTAAAGACATAGGGAACATCCTTAGCATAAGGTCCTAGTCATGAGATATTAGGTAACAAGCATGAAAAAAATCTCTAAGGTGTTGTTGAGGGTCTTCCTTGCTATAGAATCGAGGAATTTGGGAAGCTCCTAGTGAGGAGGGTAAGCCTTATATAGTACGAGAGGGGTGAATAGGTTCATTACATATTTTTTTGTATGATAATGTATTCTTGGGACCCATGGAAGTGGCTTCAAGGCTAGATATGCGGTTCATTAAGGCCTGAAGAGGGTCGATCTATGATTTTTTTGTTATTGATGAGGATGAACTAGGTTGATTAAATGAGAATTGATTAGGTTGTTGATATGATTGATATTGTTGTGGGATGTTTTGTTGGAAGGGAATGTTTTCTGAGGAATGTTTATAGGAATGTTATAAGTAGGTTGAGAGATTAAAGGTTGTGATGATTGGATATATTGATACTGAGGAGGGATGGATGTATTAAAAGGAGGTAATGATTGTTTTGGTATGTGTTGGAAGGGAATGTGTGGATAAGGGGATGAGAATACTAAGGTGCTTGTTGAAAGGGGACAGAAGTGAAAATAAGGGGTTGTGATGGTTGGGGATATTTTAAAGAGGAGTAGATACATGGATAAGGGGATGAGATAGTTGTAGCATAGTTTGGGAGGAAGCAAATGATTATGATGGTTGAGGTACATGTTGTGATATAAGTGGGGTTGAAGATCGATTGCGAAGCCAAATGAGTACCGGCAACAACGTTGAAGTATTGATTAAAGTGTAGATGTGGGAATAGACATGGTAATGTTTCGAAGGGGTGGTATGGTTTTCTAAGATGGTGGTGGCTGAGGTACACTAATAGGGACAATGAAAAACTCATAAGAGGTATTTGAATAGTGGAGGAAGTTTGGAGGAGTTTGTAGATGAGAGGAGAAGTGTTTGTATTGTTTTGAGAGGTGGTGTGAACCAGTTGAGTTCAAAGCTAATCATGGGGACCAAGACACACGATCAGAGATGTTTCCAAATCAACTACTAGTAGGGTAGGAATATATTTTTGGATGACATGTTCATGTTTTGGATCGATGATATGGGAAAAACCACATGAAGGATCAGGTGTATATGGCAGTAGTTCAAGTAACAATGATTGAAGATGGACACCCCTAACAGCAAGGTATGCATTAAGAGCCACGGGGTTTGAGTCAAGGATTTTGAGAAGACAAGATCCCCATTGTTGAAGAACCATGGACTAAGGGGATCAGGTATTTTAGATGAAGCAGATTGACTACTGGGAGAATGTGGTTGTTCTTGATCTTTAGGGGGTAAGTAGTGTTTTGTAATTCATGAAAGGAACGTCAGGCATTCAAGACATAGTTGATTGTTATCAATAAGGGCTTAATTATATCTATCATGTTCTCTATATTTTTAGGATGGGGTGTTGATAAAATTTCTTGGCATTGATCAATGAGTCGTTGGGCTTCATCTAGTTGGGTTTGGGCTTGTTGTAAAGTTTGGTGGTATTGTGGTGTGGATTTTTGGAATGGAATGGACATGTTTTTGAAGTATAGGTGTGGGATTTTTGTCTTGTAAGTACCATATTAAAAAACACACAATCACCTAACAAAATGAAAAGAAATCTAGATTGGTTGATTACAAACAACAAACAAAATCACACATAAAGAGTTTGATTATCTTGATTAATTAAGAAAAAGTGGAATATGTAAAATGGCTTATAGGGTCCTAGGAAATAACCGTCTATGGATGGCTTCAGAATGTTTAAGGATTAATTCCTAGATATAACCGAAAGTAAGTGAGACCCAAATTTGTGTTGGTTCCTGTAAGGGGCTTGTTATTAGGGCCTACCCCCTCACTTCATGGTCCCGCAGTGATAAGGGAGTCAAGTGCTTAGCCAATATATCGACAACCAATTGTTTATACTCAACTAGAACATCGAGTCAGTTTCCCTATTGGGTGATGAAATCCCAATAGTTATCACCTGGGTAAGAGTGTTTGATGCAAGTTTGATATTTGATGCGGTTCGGATGCGTGTGAGGAAAAATAATGTGAATGTAGTAAATTTACCTTTAGATTAATCTATGTGATCAAGCAAGATGTAAATATCATTTTAAAACCTAGAAGAACGATTGATTTCGATGAGGTCGAGACAAGAAAATGCAATATGGAAAATAAAAAGAAAGGAAAAGGACTCACCTCAAAAATGCTTCCTTTTTAATTTTTCAATTTT